>JAUTXW010002842.1:0-112573 GCA_030620095.1 Kuschelorhynchus macadamiae | reverse complement strand
ATGTTGTGTCGTCTACTGGTTCAGTTCATATTGTTCCGAACGTTTAGAAATTATTAAAAAATATTATCAAAGGTCAACGATAGGTGCTCATAAGTTGTTCACCAGAGAGTTGGGACGCCCGCACCGTTACTCTCAGCAGGTTATACGCCGCACCGTGGAAAAGTTTGAGCGCGATCTCACCCTACACGACTCTAAACCACCCACAAGACAACGCGAGATGCGAAGTGAAGTGAATATCGCTACTGCAGCGGCCAGTATTGCTGATCAGCCAAACTTGTCGATTACCCGACCATCACAACACCTGGAGCTTTCGCAGACTTCAATTTGGAGAATATTGCATAAGGATTTGGGCCTACATCCATACAAGGTCGTACTAACTCAAGAGTTGACGCCAAACGATCACAGATTGCGTCGGGAGTTCCTGATTAGAGCATTCAACAGTTGGAAGCTGATCCTGATTTTGGCCAAAAAATCATCTTCTCCGACGAGGCGCATTTTTGGTTGAACAGCTTTGTTAATAAACAAACTTGCCATTATTGGTGCGAGAACAATCCACAAGTGTTACATAATGTGCCGTTACATACCGAAAAACTCACTGAGTCGTGCGGTTTATATCATAGCGGCATCATCGGACCTTATTTTTTTCGCGGTGAAGAGGGAAGAGTCGTAACCGTAAATCGATACAGCTACAGAGCCATGTTTGTCGAATTCCTGTGGCCAGAACTTGAAAAGCTGTGGTGGACATTTGAACGACATATTGTTCGGAATATAACTGCAGGGCCTAAGCATCAAAATAAAACCAAAACTAAAGTAAAATATCAAACCTTTGTTGTTTTATTGGAAATTAAAATCCTATCACTCTTAATGAAAGACCTGTTACTTCTACATAATAAATAAATACAAAAAAAGAATTTCGTATACACCATTCGAATGATATGACACATATCGGTTTTCAGTTATAATGTGAATGCGGCGTTGCCACTTCGAAAGTTAATTCTTAATCAGTGGCGTATTTCACTTATTACAATAGAAAAGCCGGCCCCACACGACTCGCGCACTTGAAAAACATGCAAATAATTGCATATTCGACAAGTACCCACGACTACCCAAATAAAATAGCTAAATATTTAGTGAGAAAGTTATTGTTTGTGCTGCGTAAGGTGTTTTTTTTATTTTACAATTCAAAGTCAAATATAACAAAACTAAAAATTTGACATTTTTGGAAATTATGTTGAGGAGATGGTTGAGAACAATATGATATTGCTGAACGGGGGCATGGAACCAACAGGGGATTGTTGTGGAGGAGGTACCATATGGGAGTGTGCATAGGATATTTGTTGAGATGGTTGAAAATTATAAGATTTTGTTTATCAAGCCATTTGTAAAAATAAAGGTGATTGAGATACAGGATGGACAGAAGATTGTTGTGGAGGAGGTACCATATGAGAATGTGCAGAGAATATTTGTTGAGGAGATGATATGATAAGAATAGTATGATGTTGCTGTAGGTGAATGTGGCATGGAACCAACAGGAGATTGTTGTGCAGAAGATACTGTATGAGAGTGTGCAGAGGATATTTGTTGAGATGGTTGAAAATTCTAAGATTTTGTTGATGAAGCCATCTGTAAAAATGAAGATGACTGGGACATAGGATGGACAAAAAATATTTTTGGCGAAGGAATCATTTTTTGTCCATCTTGATGTAATTGCTTCATTTTAGCCTTAAATAAAATATTGCCGATATCCTGCATAAGTTTAGCAAGTGTAAATTTATCAAAACCTAATTTTTCAGCCACTAGTTTTCCATACAGCGAACACTCATTTTCTTTCGGCTTCTCTGTACCAACTACAGTTTTTAAAATTTTGTAGGCCCCATCCATACGTTCCTGTACTGAATCCAAGTGTTTTTTCTGGATTTTTTTGTATTACCTGGTTCCTTAAAATTGCCTGGCAAACGTCTCTTTTCTGTATTAACAGTGACTATTTGTTCTGTTTCTAAGGAAACTTAAGTATGGTCTGAATCGTAAGGTCCAGCTTCTTCACCTTCGCCATCATAGATTTTTTTCTCCTGATCAGCGTCATCGGATATTACCATATCCTAAAAATCAAATAAGCTACTTAAATCTTTAAAAATTTATTTTTTATAGTAAACTTCCGCAAAAAATAAACTTAGAATATTTGCGATTTTTTAATTTGTTAATTTTTATTATTTATTATTTTTGTTTTCTTAGTTTTCATCAGAAATATACTTGTAATCCTCGGACCCAGTCCTATAGATATTGTTGATTACTTTCCCGTTAAGACTTGCCATAATTTATGTGCATGTTATACTACGTTACGTCACCAAAATTCCCACGCTAGGCGCTCTGCACGCAAATTACAAAGTCACGATATTGTGGCGATACGATGACGACAGAAAACTCGGTAGTAGTGGGATCGTGACGAAAGAACCTATTCCGAACTATTGTCTTCGGGTTTTCTCGGCAACTAGTTCTCTAGTATCTCCTCCGAAAGAATATAGAGCCTAAGGGTCGGACTGGTTGGTTAAGGCTTTTGTATCTCCACTACGTTCTTCTTGGAACCTTTTTTCTTTCGAGAATATGGATAATAAAGTTTGTAATAACAAGTAATTCTCAGAAGTAATAGACCTGAGATGATGAGGTATATAATGACATGAACCCGTATAGGTATTGAACCTTGTGGTGAGTTGCTGGATTTTTTCCAAGTCCAGTTTGGAGAACTGAATTATTTTTGATCGTTCTGGCAATAGTGATATATTAAGCTGAGGTAATTCGATAACTGTGGCTTGTAGAACATCTTCGTTTCCAGAAGAGAACAGTTACCTGCATTTAACTTGTGATATTTTTCATTTAAACAATTTACAGTAACGGTTGTTTGATTTGGGGTGCTTAAGAGAATAAAATGAGGTGTTACTTGGTTGGCGATTGCTCCATTCAGGTGGACTGGAATGACACTACAGTTGTTTGGCTCGTTTTTTCTTATGATGTTGACAATGCAATCTTCTTCCGTTTTAAGATGGTTAGTGCAGTAATAGTTGTCTTCGACTTCGTTATATGTATATTCTTCATATTGATGAAAGTTTTCTCTCTCATTTAGGATAGGGTATGGTTTTTGGGGAGAAAATATTTTGTTCTCAATTGGAATAGGGTAAATAAAAAATGTGTTAAATTCCAATGGTTTTAAAACTGAAAAACTTATGAGAAAGATAATTTTATTCTCTTTAAAAACAACTGAACTCCCAAAAAGGAATAATAATTTTGATAATTCTTAAATTGAACTAATTGATTCTGGGGATACAAATTCTGTACTTTGGCGAGTATTGAGTTCAAATTGTCTAGAGTGATGAAGGATGAACTTTATTTATATTTGCAAAGGTTATAGCATTAATAATTTGATTTAAATGAATTTCTAATATTAAAAGAGAATTAATAATTAGGTTTAAAGCATTAACATCATTAATTGATTCATAATACTCCTTTATTATATATCCAATAACTAAAAGCGCAGATTTAACTTGAGAAACATTATTATTTGTTTTGTCATAATTTCTTTTGCTAGGAAGATTTGTTCATTGATTTTGTCTTGAAGTAGATGTTCGTTTTTATTAAGGTGATTTAAAATTAGATTTATTCTTTTACCATCTTCAGCATCTAATGTACCAACTATTTCAAAAGTTTACTTCCTAAATTTATCAGACCACGTTTTGGTCTTTTATTTAACGTAATATCATTTAATCTATGATTTAATGTAATAATATTTAATGTATGATCAATGTGATATAGTAAAGTTTGTGCTTGATTTATTCAATTTAAAGTGTGATTACCAAGATGTTTCTTAGATATAATAAAATTAAGGTGTTTGTGTATAATTAATAGTATGCATTGATTCATACGGCCAGCACAAAGTACAAATATAAACAAAATGACTCACCCTACTTGCCTATCTATCTTTCGTGTCGATTACTTTCATTGCATTCGTCTTGTTAATTAGACCGTGAGGAACAAAAAAAGGGTAGGCGGGTTGTAATAATCATTTCGGACAACAGCTCAAATAATTATGATCGATCGTCCTTACAGGTAAGTCGATCAATCTATTATTATTATTAATTATTCTTGGCTGCTGTCCTACGTGATTATTACATAGTGTAGATGTTTAAAGCAAAAAAACGATCTAATTAACACAAAACTTATTAAGTCTAAACGCAACAAATAATCTGAGCACATCTAACAAAAAAACCATTTTTTTTTTTAACAATCTTTATTTGTAAATTCATATAATAGATCTCTTTTACATTTTTTTTCTCAAATCAGTGCTTGAAGCACTGGCCTCGAGAATAATTTTAATATAGCTAGTTAACAGTAGGCTTATTTCTAATTACATCCTAAATATAATTTGGCTTGTTTTATAAATGCATTATATTTTCTATTATTACGAATACTTTCTGGGATTTTATTGAAGGATTTTGAAGCTTGTACAATTAGATTATTTTGTCCTATATTTGTTTAATAAGAATTAAAATAGATATTATTTTTGGATTTAGTATCATTATTATGGATTTTGTTAGATACTTGAATATCCACATTACATCTTTGACAGTTATTTAAAAATTTATACATGAGTTTTACCTGTTCTAATTCTAAAAGAGTCTCTAATTTTGGTATTTTTAATTCTTTATATAATTTTTGGGTACTAGTCATCCAATCATAACCGAAGAGTATTTTTAATACTTTGTTTTGAAGTACTTGGACTGAATTAAAATTTGTTACACCACATGTTCCCCATACCGGTATTTGACATCTAAAATGGGACTGAATGATGGCATTGTATATACTGCATTTAGTTTTATTTGTGAGATAATTTATGCATTTTTATATTATTGGTACCGTAGCTAGAATTTTATTTGAGATGGATTTTATGTGTTGAGTCCAGTTAAGGTTATTATCAATTATATTAGTCCTAGGTATTTTATATCTTGGACTTCTTCAAGGATTAGGTCATTTATTTTTAATACTATTTGGTCAAATTGTTTATTTTTTTGCTTGAAAAATATGCATTTGGTTTTGTCAATGTTTATCTTTAATTTATTATAGTAAAGCCAATTTAGGTACAATTTCAAGTCATCATTTACAATATTATTCAATGCCCCCCCTTCATTACCAGCATACACCAAGACTGTGTCATCAGCGAAAGTGAAATATCTACCCCTGATGTTTGCACATGCTAGATTCAGGACATAAAGAGAGTACAGCAGAGGTCCTAGTACTGAACTCTGCGGCACTCCATATTCATTGCCAAGTACATCTCTATCCTCTCCCCCAACCCTTACATATTGTTTTCTATCCCTTAAATAAGATTCTATAATATTATACATAGTCCTCCTAAATCCCATAATATAAAGCTTTCTCATCACTATATCTATACTTACAACATCAAATGCTTTTCTAAGGTCAACAAATACTGCTATCACCATTTGTTTGTTGTCCAGTGCCTGAGATATACAATTTATAAAGTCCACTGTTGCACTAAGTTATTGATACGTTTCAAAACTTCATTGGCCCAGTTGTCTCCTCGCTTTTCAGCAGCCTGAACAACTTTGAACACTCCTTGAGTTCTAACGTCATCACTTTATGAACCGAATTTCGTTTATCATAGGGCAGTTTCCGTTGTTTTGCCACCCAGTCATCTCCAGCATCCTCACCACAGTAAAAGCAATTGTTTTTTAAATGAAATGTGTTCACAGCAGACCGAAGCGTTGACGGCATAGAGGGTCCGGGGTCTCTTTTGAGATACGACGAAATCAATTTCGGATTATTATAATTCTTTTGACAAGCACTGCGTACTTTCGCTTCACTCAAATTACTCAAAAAGAGACTATGGGCTGACATTGAATGCTAGAGCTTAGCGAAGTTTTCACGGCTCTCTGTTGCACTGTAACCACATCACCTTCGGTACTTTCACAGATAAAACACACATCCCGTCCCGAGAGAGCTCATCTTAAGCGAATTATTGTCTAGACACGACACACACGGTAAGACTGCAGCGAAATCACTGCGGACAGCAGCAGTCAGTTCGGACCACAGAGAGCGGCGCGACCTTGTAAGGGAGCTATGGCGGGGAGCCCAAATGTGAAACGTAAAAGACGCTTCACAAAGGGACTGGCTTATTAACAATTTTTTGTTTAATAAATCATGGATAAGAAATGAAGTTAAGTTTTGCTTAACAAAAATATGTCATATATACAGTGTGTCCAAGAGAAGAATGAGTGTGGGGACAGCGAAAAATTACGAGGTCGGTTAAATTAGAGAAAAGGTGTTGAGTTTAATGTTCAACATGAAAAAATGAAGCTTCGATAGATAAAATATTGCTTAGACCCATCGGGAAGAAGTTATAGCTAAAAAACTGAAAAACTCCGAAAATTTTGGTTTTTTGGCCCCAGAAAGATACGCTATGTAGGTATGAGGTCGAAAACTTGGATTCTGCGTACTCTCATCGATATATAAATTATAAAACAAAAACATCGTTTACCTGATTTGCTCGAAGGTTGACCATCTTTTTAGGACCCCGTTATTGAACTAAATGCTTTTTTTTAAGGAAACTATAGCTTTGACTTAAAAAAATGTTATACCGAATGTTTCCGAAGTAATAAAAAAGATTTATGGAAATGATTCCTCAAGTCATTTTAAAAATATAAATATTTTTTTAGTTTTTTTGATGCGCCTCCTACATTTTGAAGGATATTTATGTCAATTTTTAAACCGTAACTAAGATATATAAAGCAGTCGTAATATATTCTAGAAGCTTATAAAGAAGGTAAGTTTTTTTGGAGTCACTAAAAAAATCTGTGCTGACTGTGAGGACCTCTGCCGAACTTTGTGTTCATTGTGCACATTGTATGTCCCTTGATTTTCTTTTGTAATAACTTACATTGTTTTGAATAAATTTAATAATAATAGTTAAGTAAGTAATAAATAATGTTTTCTAAGACATGTCCAAAATTTACTTCAAAATGATGCAAAATACCAAAAAAGTTCAAGATACATGAAATTTGTAAAATAAAATAGGAAGTCTGATAAAAATCACAAACTGGGTCAATGTCGTTACAGATTTTTTTTTTGGATGATCGAGGGGGTCGTGACCCAAATAAAACAACCTGTGTTAGTTTCTAAAACATATGTCTAGTTTATAGATTTTTGTTACTATTTATCCTGTACCAAATATAAATTAAATATCTCTCAAAATGCAGGAAGCACATTAAAAAACTAAAACATATGTAGTTTTAACGCTTTCTATCTTCAAAACGAAGCAACTTACGACCAAAATTATTTATGTTATTTTCGTCATAAAATTACATGAGGAGTGATCTCGGTAAATATTTTAGATTACTTAGGAAACACCCTACATACATAGATGTTTCGTAAATATGAAGCTTATACAGGGTGTAACTTTTTTTAAGGTCACAACCCTTTCGCCCACCCAAAAAAAATCTGTAACAACACTTGGTGAATTTCGGACCTCTATCGAACTTACTACTTTATTTTACTAATTTCGTGTCTCTTTAACTTTTTTGATATGTTGCATCTTTTTGAAGTAATTTAAAAAAACGTTTTAAAAGACATGGACATTTTTAATGGTTCTTAGTTTGCTATTTAAGTAATGAAAGCTGATGCTGAAACCATAAAACCATTCATGTATTTATACACATTTTTATAAATTATTTTAAGAGTGCAGGATTTCAAAAAAGAAAAAGAGCATAAAATTTGCACAATGAAACAAGAAGCCTGACAGAGGCCCGAAACTGGATCAGTGTCGTTACAGAATTTCTTCTAGGACGGTCGAAGTCGAAAAAAGTTATTGTGATTATTTTATAGATCTTAGCTAGTTTATCGTGTAACAAATTTGAATTAAATGTATCTCAAAATGTACGATGCACATCAAAAAAATTAAAAAATATTAAAATGTTTAACGCCCTGCACCTTAAAAACGAAGCAGTTGACGACCAACATTTATATGACATTTTCGTCATAAAATTTCTTAAGAAATCATCCTCGGTGTCCTCTCCCTAAATATTTAAGATTACTTAGAAAAAACCCTGTATATGTCGTGGGTCGGATAAGTTTTTAATGAGTAGCTCTATACAACATTTTCGAAAGTCAAAGCATGCCCAGTGAAAAAAACATAATCGACGTGTCCAAGCATTTTTTCAAAAACCGGTTTTTTTCGACACACTGTAAAATAAAACTATTTACTGCTTAATGCGTTTTTGCGTTTGGTATATTTTCCAAAATATTCTTAGACTAATTATGAATTCTCTTTCTTGGTCGCACCTGGTTGAATTTCTGCTCCATATTTGTCGGTCGACTTGCTTCAATTCTATTGTTACTTTTTGGCAAACCTCTATTCTTTCGTCTAGCTGTGGATGTTGGTTGGACTCGAATTTTTCTGGACCGAGAAAATGCATTCGCAGCAAAATTTAACGCCCCTGAGTTGGAGTGTGAAAACTTTGTAACAAAAATTTAATTTCATTAAAACAGCAGTGGCCTCTGGTGAACAATTTTCTTTAAAAATATTACCAATCCTGTTGAATTCAACGCGAAATTCCTCGATAGCTTTTTTGTGGTGAGAGTGATTATCATCTACCAAATTGTGAACAGGAATAGTTTCTTTCCTTTGATACATGTCAGTTTCTTGAGAGTCTAGAGACGTCTAAAGTGTTCAGTGGTTCCTCCGAGGGAGCCCCACTTTCCATGTTTTTGAAAAAATCTATAGGAGCATCTGCCCCTACTGCTATTTTAGCTAATTTTACTTTATCTTCGTAAAATAAAGCTTTTAAAATTGTTTCAATGTCTTTTGCTTTTGTACAAACATTTTTGTAATCTATTTGATGCTTGATCGTCGTGAGATTGCAAATTCTAGTAATCTCCTTTTATAGTAGTGTTCAAATGTAGTTACAATGAAATCGGCTAGTGCACAACTATTAAAAGCCTTGGAGCGTTGTAAAACTACACCTTTAAACATAAATAGACGCTTCAGTAAAATTATTTGTATTATTCCTTCTTGTAAGTAAATTGCTTCTATAGGTAATACTCCACTCTAATTTTCTTACCATAGTTTTGTAAAATGTTCTTTTACCAAATTACTTTTAGCTACTTTCTCACTTGACATCAAAACACAAAAATTTTCTTAAGCTTCTTCCGGTGTATTAGAATATAATAGATCTTTGAACATCTGCATGATAATGCGTCTATTTTCTTTCGGAATATTTTAATTACTTTGCCATAGCCACCTCCATTGAGCCTGACATATATGAAAGGTACAAAGTAATAATGTAGATGTTGGAAATACAGTTTTCGATGCATTTCGCTCCGCTATACTATCGTCTGCCATGATAACTTGGGGAGAAAAGGGTTTTTCGTCAAATTCCAATATTCCTTTAGCTGTCTGAGCGGTGTGCAGTACTTACGCAAATGCCATGCTCCAATTTTACTAGCTGTAAAGATAAATGTGACACATGTATTTGATTGGTCACATGACCCGCTGGAGTCTATGAAAACAATTTCGTTTGAAAATTATTCAGCCACTGTTCGTTGCATAATTGGAGTAACAATAACTATTAAAAGAGGATTTTCACGTAAAACTATTTTAACACCAGCTTTCTCGAATTCTCCAATTTTTAAAAGCAGTATCTGTAGAACGCTACTTTCTTCGCGACCTCCGTATTCTGACTTCCGCCATTTGTCGCAGAGATGTTTCACTTGCCTTTGCGTCGGATTGATTTGCGCATTGGCTAGCAAAGGTAAAATATTGTGTTCCTCGCTCTCAAGTATTTTTATCTCCTGATATGCTTTAGATGCTGAAGGTGTCATTCCTAATTTAAAATATGAATTAAATGTCTCTATAGTGTTATTGTTCGTTCTTAAATAGCTATAAGCTTGTGCAACGTGGACTTTATGAGAATGGGAGAAATTAATATGTATAACTAAATTTTTTCCGTCCTTTAACAAGCGATCGTTCCTGACTGTGTCACGATTAATTTTTTTAAATTTAAAATCAATGGTCGCCCCACATGTCTTGTTTCTGTATCTGGAATCTTCCCTGCGCCGCTTAACTACCTTGTTAACAGCTGCATGATGGCATGAAAATATTTTCCGAAATATGTAACGTGTAGGAGTTGCAAAACGTCTTTTAGTAATCCAGTTAGTATGAGTCAGATCAGAAAATTTTGTAACCCATTTGTTAGACTGTTACTCAGAATGTTCTCCGTCTACTAGTTTACATTGCAAAACGACTGTAAATTATTCATTAGTTTCCACTTTTATAGCTTTGATATGAAAGTCTATGCATAATTTCTCCAGAAAATCAGTTATGGATTTTTCAGCCATTTTGTAACATATCTTTATAGAAAATATAGCAATCGCATAATCTCTTTTAATACAATTAACTTACCATATATTATCACTCATCATATATATCACGAACAATACAGTAGAGAAACTATGATCACAATAACAAAATAACAAAAATGTTTCAATAGTTCTTCGTGCACTCCAACGAAATCTAATAAACAACTACGCATTTTAACTCCAAAAGTAAAACTGTCACGTGAAGTCGTGCTGTGTCGTGCGTTGTACCGCACAGCAATTTGTCTTAATGCTACGGGCGATTATCCGCGCCATTCTCCTAACTTATGATGCAACGCGTTTTTATGGTTCTACTGTACAGGATAATGAATTTACGCTACCGGGTGGCCAACCTTATCTCGAAAACTGGTAATGACAAATTGATAAATGCTTCCAGTTTCTGCAAAGATCCATTATAGCTTACGCTATAGATAACTCATTTAAATGGGATGCCTTGAAACGTTCCGGAGACATCAATGCTCGCCGAAACTATATTAATCCGTTCGGTAATCCTCAACTCGCGAACGGGAACGAGAGCGTTTCCAATCACTAAATATTAGAAGAAATATTTTAGTTAAAAGATGAATATTGAATTGTTTGTAAAAATGTTTTTTAGTAAAAACCGCCAAGAAAAAATGCTGTTTTATCATAACTGGTTCCCGAGATAAAGCCGACGGTCGTTCTTAGTTAGCCACCCGGTCATTTTTGAATATGGATTACATGTTATAGGCTGTAACCTGTAGTCATGTTTGTATGTATGTATGTGTATGATGAATATATACGGGGTTTTCCCGTATATTTTGCTACCTACCTAGATAGTTTATTTCAATAGATAACGAAATTTCGTAAATACAAAAATTTCAGGACTTTTTATGAATCATCAGAATTTCTTATCATAAATGCTATACAAGATTTGGTGAAATGTCAAATTTCGGCAAATTGATAGTTTTTTAAATGGAATACCCTGTATATTTTTAGATATATTTTTTAAAGTCTTTTCTTCCTGATTGTAAATATACCTAATTTTGTACCTTTATATTAAGAAGGGCCGAAAAAATAGACAAAAACTGTGTCATAATAAAACAATGTGGAAAACTATACTAACACATTGTGTCTTATGGTATGGTTATCGTCTATTTTTTCAGCCATTTCAATAATATATAGGGTGATCCATTTAAAAAACTGTCAAACTGTCGAAATTTGTCATTTCCAAAAATATTTTCGCATTTATGATAACAAATTCTGATGATTCATAAAACAACCCGACAACTTTTGTATTCACAAAATTTCGGTATCTATTCAAATAAACTCTCTAGGTGGCAAAATATACGAGAAAACACTGTACATAAATTTTTTTATTATTTTTATAATAAAAATATTTTTATTGATACCTACCTGAATTCTTAAACCACGAATTTGTAAAAATTTCAATAGGTATATATTTTTTTCGTAGATTATCTACGCAGAGGTGTAAATTGGCTACCAAATAGTCATCAAAGAAATTGAGGAAGCTGATATTCTTAGGCCTGAAAATGCATTGGATCCCTACGCATCCTCAAATGATTCGGATGATCTTGAATACACGCCAGATTCGGAAACTACAAAGAAGAAAACTAAGTTAACTGATTTTTTTTTAAGTGAATTCTAGTAAGAGAAGCAAGTTAGTAAATAATGAAGACATAATACTCGATACAGATGGAACTGATAAAAGTCTTAGTTATCAAGAATCAACAAGCGACATTTCCACTGTTAGTGAATCCGTTTTATTTGATGGTACGTTTTTACCAATCTGAGCCGCGGCGAAAATCAAGCAATATCAGCTCAATATCAGCAACGTCGAAATAAAAAATTAATAAAAAGGAAGATACACGTCAACCATTGACTTCCTTAGACATTTAAAAACTTTCGTCTCCTTACAACGATTACATACTTTATAAAAGTCAGAAAAAAATAATTTCTAAATCACGGACACGGGCTGATCAGAAGAAAAATACAGAATTTAAAGCTGCACCCACAACGCCATCGGACATTAGAACCAGTTTCGAACAGCCAAAAATTATATCTCAAGAGCAATTTGATCATAAAAATTATTCAGTTTTTTGTTAATTCTATGAGTGCGGTTTCTATAATTAATAATCCTTATTTTGTGCAATTCTTCGACGGAATAAAGTTAAATGTAATGTCACGAATTACAATTACGAGAAAAATTGCGGTATTAAAAGAAAACATGGAGGAAGAGGTTAAAGTCACTCTTTAAAATACGCAGATTGTATGCAGTGCAACAGATATATGGTCATCTAAAAAACGAAGTATCATGGGCGTAACATGTCACTGGATTGACCCTGATTTCCTTTCAGTTGCTTTAGCCTGTAGGCGCTTCTCTGGTACACACTCTTTTGATAAAATTGGTGAGATACTTATATAATATATATACCGAACTTGAGCTTAACGCGTGTAACAGTTTAATTTTGTTATAAGTGCATTTCATTTAACAGTTTAATTTTGTTATAAGTGCATTTCATTGTATGATTAATTTAATATTATAATCTACTGCTTTAGTATTAAGTTTAGTGATTTATATGTACGCCTTGTTGGTTTGATTTACTTAGATATTAGTAGTTTTCGTATTAGAAGCGGTTACATTGTTCATATTTAAGCGAAATATAAATTCAACACCTTTTGCAGCAAATTTCGGTACACACAGTGTCACCTCTCGATAAGTAGTTAATTTTGTACCTATATCTGAACTCAAGATATAAAGGAATAATTTTCAGTAAATGGTATAAGTTTAGCGTTCGTTCATAGATGTCGCCAAAAAAAAAATCAGTTCAAATATAATTGTTGGATTTATTTAATTTTGCCGAATTTAATAATTATATACTGTATAAGAAAAACTTCAAATAGCACTTTAGACAAACTATTTATTTCCCATATATTTTACAGAGTAGATATAAATTAAATTTTATTAATTTTGAAAACCTGTTTTCGAGTCCTTTATACAAGTCTTGGGATTTTCGTTTTCTTTGGCTAGATATGCTGCATTTTTAGATTCGAGCGTGTATTTTGTATAACTCTTCTGTCGCTGTAAAAAAAACCAAATTATTAGTACCCCAATAAATTCTTTGATATAAAGTCGATATTATGTATTAATATTGAACTGTAAATACTTGTATAAAAAAAGGTTGCCTTGATAAATATTTCTTTTCAGATATACATAGGATTATTTTTAGACTATAGATACTATATATACACCACGTCATATTTTCTCTTAAATCTACATTTTATTATTCGTGTTCCTTTTTGCTGTGAATATGTAACATATAGTTAGACATAAATAAACCAAAGGTATTTCTCGATTCAATATTAATATTCTTACCTGTTTTTTTCCTGAGACTATATAAACTACAGCCTTCTTATAATTTCTATCAATGTTTGATGTTCCGAAATTCAGATTGACTTTTGTTTGTCCATAGTTGCATAATTACTTGGAGCCTATTATAAACTGAAATTTCGTTACGTCTGCGTCTGATGCATTTCCTAAAATAAATAGTTAATAATTGTGTGAATAAATTCCTGTTTTATGGTTAAATAATGAGTTTATACAGTTAAGAAAATTCTATTAAATTAAACTCAATTTACGTTTCATTTTTATGGCATTTAACTACTGCTGCATTAGCACATCATTTTTTTGACTCTTTGGTACTCTACTCCGGACTAATATTTGACTTTTCTGAGTGGTCCTTTTCCATTAGTACTAGAGTAATTAATTAAATAGTATTTGTTTATTTACATTTCCATTTCGCCTTGGCGTTGCTTTTAAATTTCAGGTTAGTTGTTTCTGTCAATGTTATTATTGCGTCGTCTCGAAACCCTCCATCCGGTACTTCCTTCACTTCATACTTTTTCACTTTTCTGGTCACCTGCAGATAAACCACAGGTCTTCAGCGCGGGTCTGAGGAAACAATCCAGGAAAATCTTGGAAATCCGTTAGCGGGATTTTTCCTCAACACCGCATTAGTTTTTCGGGCACATTATAGTTTGCACTGTGAGTGTTATTTTTCCTGCTAGAAAATCTCTCTAAGAGAGGATTTGACCTGAACATTGGACCAGACCGCCATTTTCCATGCCCTTGTACTTGGCACGTGAAACCACCTTTTGACTAGAACTGAGTGACCCTATTGGATAGGTAATTTGCTTTAATATCTTATCCTGAAAAGGGTATCTTTTTTTTTCTTAAATTTTGCTTTTCGTAATTTGGTATTTTTTCTCATTTTTTTTTTTGGAATTAACTTTTGCTCGGGTGAGACGATTATTTTTTTTTTTGATGCAACAGGGGCTAGTTTTTATACATTTTTTTTGAAATCTTAAATATTAAATGCAAGTGTAACGAATTCATACGAAGATACATTTTTAGTTTGAATTTCGTCGAACATCTTTTACCTCAGTAATTTGATTCATTTTCCTATTATATTAACCATATTTTGTGGATCGTAAATTGGCTCTATTTTATTTTAAAATAAAACCACAATATTTAAGCAGCTTGCATAGTGTGATTTGATTAATGCATTCGTTCTTTTTAATAGATAATAAACAGATTAATAAATGGCTTGCAGAGGTTTTCAGTAACAATTAAGTATAACGTAAATTGCTTTTCTTTTAGTTTATGGTATTTTTTTTTGCATTTTGATTTGCCGCTGGAAAATAATTAGTTAAATAAAACCCTTTTTTTTAAGCTGGTTATATTAAAATTTAAATATATTTGTGCCTTTTGATTTTTCATATTGCTGCCTTATTATATCTATATTTTTTGTAAGTATTCTCACAACGTTTCGCTTAAATATTTGCTATTCTTCAGGTTTATACATACCTTCTTTTCTTAAGATTTGGTTTTTTATTTTATTCACATTTTTATTTAAATTGGCCGAGGTCAGTCTAAATTTTCTATTTATTTTATACTGGAAATTGTTATAGTAATAGATTTTGTTACAAATTTATTTGTTGTAAATTGAATTTAGCTATTGGAGTCAGTTATAATAATGCGCTTATATTTTTCTTATCCAACGTTTCGATTAATTTTAAGTCATCATCAGGCCCTGATTTTTTTAAGTATTAGAATTATTTCTATTTTATTACATATTGCTAATTTAAATCATTCGAATTCAGTCGAAACCTTGTATTTATTTTAGTGTTAAAGCTGGTTATTAAGATTGTATTTGATAAAGTAAATTTTAGAATTTTCCTTTTCGATCTTAGTTTGTATTTGTGGATTTGTTGGATTTATTGACACAACGTTTCAACTGAATTTTCGATACCCATCAGGGTATTTTGTGCTTGATGGTATCTTTAGTGACTTCATCTTAAATTATTTAATTGTATTTTTTTTATTCTGTTGCTTGCGGTTTTAATTTATTTAAAGAAAAGTTCTGATTAGTGTCTTGAAATTAATTAAATATTTTTTTATACTTCTCGGTAGGACTAAATTTTTAAAAATAAATTATTGTTCTGACTGTTCAGTTCAATTTGAATCAGTAGAAACCTTTTGGGGATTTTTTTGAGTTAATTAAAATTATTTGGGTTTTCGTTATAGACTTTGAATCACTATGAAAAATTCTAGAAAATTTTTGTTTTCATAGGGTTCAAGTCAGGGGCCAACTGTTAGTCACGGTCCTAATTTCAAGTCAGGGGCTAACTGAAAGTCACAGTCCTAATTTCAGTCAGGGGCTATTTGCAACTGCAAGTCACAGACAATTTCAAGCCACAAACTTAACTTCAAGACTCGGGACTAATCCCATGTCACGGGCCTAGTTTGAAGTTAGGAGCGCTAGGTGCTGCTGGATTTGGTGACACTTATTGTTTACTTTTTTCTTTATACCGTAACTGATAACATACTTATTGTTTATATATTTTTTTCTTTTATACAGTAACAGATAAATAGATTTTTTTTTTTTAACTTCATGTGTGTGTTTTATTTAGCTCACTCTTTTTCTTTTAAAGTATCCAGAGGAAGCAAGTGCCGCGAAGAACAAGGGGCTTTCCAATTTAAGTCGTTATAAATTGGTGGCGCTCATTTCTTTTTTTTTTCCTTCTTTTTTCTTTCTTTAAGACATCTTCCGTTTTCCCACGCCCTACTCTCCGGGTTAATTGAGCTAGGGCATCTACATTGCACGCTCTGTTGACCACGAGCTGTAATCTTGATACCATTTTGTGATCGAAATAATTTAAAATTAAACAGTAATAATAATTATTAAATAAGAGCGTAGCAATCTTGCACCTTGGTTTTGAGAAAATCTAGGGTGACAATTTGGCGCCCAACGTGGGGCCCTTTAGAAATTCTTTTACTTTTTTTTACTGATTTGCTTTTAATTTTTTTTTTGAGCGTTTGACCTTAATGATTTTTTTTTTCTGTAAATTGCATTGTTTTTCCCTGTGAGCTAAATAGACACCTTTTTGTTTACTAACCCTATTAATTTAATTTTTTTGCTTTATCGCTGATATTTGGTATTTATGCATATTTGATTATTTGAGTGATATTTGTGATATTTGCATATTTGATTTAGTTTTTTTATTTGAATGGTTATTTGCCTTTAGTAAGTGTTTATGATTATTGACTTAGATTACAATTTTTTTGGCTTACTGCTCTATTTTTTTTGCTTTGATATATTTGTTATCTCTTTTGCTTTTCGTGATATTTATTGTTTTGAGCTTGCGTTTCTTTTGTTAATATTGTTACGATGGATTATAATATGCAAATCGGCTACCTAAAAAAAGACATGTTAATCTATGAACTGTCGGTTCGTGGAATTCCAGCCGATGATAGTAAAACTGTGGACGAGTTACGTTCTGCCTTACGACCTGTTTTCAATCTTGAGAAAAAGGGCAAATTATTGACTTATCCTGCTTATAAACTAGATTTTAATGAAGAACGCGAATATATAACAAAAACCTTAAAAGAATTACAAGATTCAATCACCACAATCTCTGGTGAAAATGCTAAAAATACTTTTGATAGGATTCAAACGCGGTTAGTTCATCTTTTAAATCGTGTAGATCGCATCCCTGTAGAAAAATTAAATGAGGAATCGATAAAAGATCGAGCGTCTTTAATGGGCGAAATCCTCAGTACTCTTGACAAACTAGAGCAAACATCAAAAAGCGATCCTACCTTAAGTAAAATCTTTAGTAAATTTCAAATATGTGACTCTCATTCGGATTCGTCTGAGTCCTCTGGTACAAGTGCCACTTCTAATAAAAATAAAGCGTCAGTATCATCGCGTAAGCAGTCTACGCCAAAGCATAAGCCTTCAGCTGTTTTCACTCACCCCTCTAGTACAAAAACTCAAAGAGTTGAAAAGTGGGGTCTTAAATTTACAGGTGACACTAAACATCTATCTGTTTATAATTTTTTGGAACGTGTCTCTGAATTGCGAATTGCTCGTGGTATTTCAGAAAAGGAATTGTTTGAGTCAGCTATTGATTTATTTTCAGGTCGCGCATTAAACTGGTTCCGCGCTAATTGCTCACGTTTTACTGATTGGAAAAGTTTATCAGATTTACTTTGCAGGCATTTTGAACCCCCGATTATCGTTCTCGGTTGTTTAAAGAAATTTTAGATAGAACTCAGGATCCGTCTGAAAGCATAGTAGATTACTTATCAAGTATGAGTGCTTTGTTTAGGCGTTATGGTGGTATGTCGGTAGACGTTCAATTAGATATTATCTCTCGAAATTTATCTCCTTTTTATACTACTCAACTTAATGTGGTTAACTCTTTAGAGGAACTCGAGACAGAGTGTCTTAAACTGGAAGCTAAGAAATATCGTGCTGATCATTATGTTCCACCTTCTAGAAAACGCTATAATCTGGTTGAACCAGATTTTGCTTTCATAGCTTCTGGCGATTATTCTCCATATAATCCTGTAGCATATGTTGCTTCTGATTCATCCACCTCAACAGCAACTCCACTTCCCTATACAAATAGTACCTCTGTTGTCGAGGTTATTCAACAGCCTCCAATTGTTCCCCCAGCCAATCGACCTTCTATCACTTGTTGGAATTTTAAGGCAACTGGCCATGTGAGTCGCCAATGCCCCAAAGATCGTAAAGTTTATTGTTATCGCTGTGGTAAAGCTGACGTTACCGTCAGATTTTGTCCCAAATGTTCAGTTTCGGGAAACGGTTTCCGGGAGAGTCGATAGGTCGTAAGATGTCTCCCACTTCAAATATTCTATCGACCAACGACACTTTTCTCAATCAGCACATTTTAGATTTTATTATGTCTCACGCTCATGGTGATGAACGCCCTTATTTAGAAATTTTGTCTTAGGTCGTCCTATTTTAGGTTTATTGGATTCAGGCGCTTCACGCACTATTGTTGGACAGTCTGGCTATAAAGTATTACAGAATTTGGGTCTAAAAATCGTTAAACAGGAAACTAGATGCACCGTAGCTAATGGCAGCAGTTGCGTCAGTGGTGGGTTTGTTCAAACTCCTGTAACCTTGTTAGATAAAACTCGTATGGTTGATATTTTGGTCATTCCTGAGCTTTCGCACCAACTCATTTTGGGTATTGATTTTTGGAAGGCCATGAAGATCGTTCCAGATTTAAGGAAAGATGTTTGGCACTTCGCCAGTGATATAGGTTCTTCAGAGATTTGCTCCGTCGTGGATGGCACTACACTGTCCCCAGATGATAAAACTGCTCTGGATGCATTGGTCAAGGAGAAAATCTCATTGATGGGTTCCGATCTTGGCTGTTGTAAAGTAACTGAGCATATCATTGAACTTGAGCCCGGTACTAGGCCTATTAAACAAAGATACTATCCTGTTTCTCCTTTTAAGCAGAACATTATTGACCAAGAAGTTGACGAAATGCTAAAACTTGGTGTCATAGAACCTTTGAAAAGTCCGTGGTCCAGCCCCGTGTGTTTAGTCAGGAAAAAGGACGACAGCTACAGATTTTGCATCGACTTCCGCCGTCTTAATGCAAAGACGAAGAAAGATTCCTATCCAATTCCTTATATTTCAGCCATTTTAGATCGGCTCCGAGATGCACGATTTATTAGTTCCATCGACATTAAGTCTGCCTTCTGGTAGGTCCTCTTAGTGAGTCTTCTCGAGAACTTACCGCCTTCACTGTCCCTGGAAGAAACCTTTATCAGTTTCGCCGCATGCCTTTTGGGCTAACTAATGCGCCAGCTACCTGGCAACGTATTATGGACCGAGTTCTGGGAGTTGACTTAGAAAATAACGTCATGATCTATTTGGACGACATAATAATTATTTCGAAGACTTTCAAGAACATTTGAGAATCTTGAGTCTTGTTTTTGACAGATTGAGGGAAGCTGGTCTAGTGGTGTCTCGGGAAAAGTGTAATTTCTGTAAACCTGAACTAAAGTATCTTGGATACATCGTGGATGCTCGAAGACTGAGACCAGATCCAGAAAAGGTACAGGCAATAGTGAATATACCACCCCCTCGTAATATCACCGAAATTCGCAGGTTTGTTGGGACTGCTTCAGACGTTTTGTACCCAATTTTTCAACTGTATTAGCCTGTATCAGTCGGCTTACTAAGAAAAATGTTAAATGGGAATGGACACCTGATTGTCAACAGTCTTTTAACACCATAAAAGAAGCTCTTGTTACAGCTCTAGTTCTTACCTGTCCCGATTTCAATAGAACTTTTACTCTTCAGACAGATGCTTCATTCTTTGGCCTGGGTGCTGTTTTAACTCAACAGTTTGACGATGACGAAAAGGTCATTGCTTACTTATCCCGCTCTCTTACCAAACAGGAGATGAAGCTAACCGTTACTGAAAAGGAGTGTCTTGCCGTTATTTGGAGTGTCGAAAAACTTAGGCATTATTTGGAAGGTGTTCATTTTTAAGTCATAACAGATCATCATTCGTTATTGTGGTTGCATAACCTTAAAGATCCACAAGGTCGTCTTGCCCGTTGGGCTCTCCGCCTTCAACCTTATGACTTTCAACTAATACACCGCAAAGGTAAAGAACATATAGTACCTGATTTTCTTTCACGTTCTGTCCCAGTTAGTACTGACACAGTCGCTAGTGTCAATGAGATCGAATCATCTTTAGATTTTTCTAGAACATCAGACAAATGGTACCGTGGAATGTTGGCGAGGTTAGAGGATCACCCTGAAAAATATCCTTGTTGGCGAGTGGAAAACGGCAATTTGTATAAATTTGTCAAGTCAGCTAATCCTAACTTTCCAGATCATTCTAGTTGTTGGAAGATCGTCGTTCCCAAAGATAGGCGAAAGGAAGTATTCCATCGTTGCCATAATAACCCAGCTGCGGGTTATGTTAGAATTTTTAAGACATTTTGGAAGGTAGCCGAAAGGTTTCATTGGCTAAAAATGAGGGCCGATGTGGCTAAGTATGTTCGCTCTTGTAGAATTTGTGCTCAGAACAAAATAGAGCAAAAACCTCCGGCAGGCCTAATGGGTAATTGTCCTGAAATCAAGAGAAAGAGCCTTGGCAGTCTATCAGCCTTGACTACATTGGGCCATTGCCTCGTTCAAAACAAGGCAATACACACATTTTAGTAGTGACAGACTATTTCAGCAAGTTTGTCGAACTTTTTCCTTGCAGATCCGCTACCGCTAAGTCCTTGATTAAATTTGTTGAAGATCGAATTTTCCTCGTCTATGGAGCTCCTCAATTTCTAACTTGCGACAATGGGAATCAAATGAAATCTAAAGAATTCCAATCTCTTTGTGACAAATATAAAGTTAAAATATTTTACACCGCATCGTATTACCCTAGAGCTGATCACATCGAGCGAGTTAATCGTGTTGTAAAAACCATCGTTTCTTATGTACAACAAAATAATCACCGAACTTGGGAAGATAACTTATCTTCAATTGCTTGCGCTATTCGCACGTCTCGTCACGAAACAACAGGTAATACACCTTTTCTAGTTAATTTTAATAGGAAACATAAACTCTTCGGTCAAGATTTTTCAGACAGCATTAATAGATCCGATACTGAAAACCAGGACTACGTTACAAAAGGAGTTGAATCATTTCAACGGCTGTTTCAAATAATTCGTAAAAAATTGAAACCTCTCGGCTTAAAGGTAAACATCATTATAATTTGCGTAGACGTCCTGATAGTTATACTATTGGCCAACAAGTTTGGCGTAAAAATAAAAGTTTATCTGACGCCGCGAATTATTTTAGCGCTAAATTATCTCCCGAATTTATAGGTCCTTTTATTATTAAAAGAAAAACTGGAACTTGTACATATGAGCTCGCAGATGAATTTGGTGTAAGTAAAGGTATTTGGCACGTTCAAGATCTTAAACCGGTGCTAATCCAATCTGAATCCGATTGTCCATCTAACTAATTTAGAAAGTCACCATATATTTTATACTGCGTATTATTATAGTTTGTATTTTTTTTTTCCTTTTCTCTTTATAATTTTAAGTTTAGGGTTAGAAACACTGCAATTTTTTTGATAATGTGAGACTCGATCAGAAATTAATGCTTTTGATTCTTTTAAAATTCACCAATTTTGACTGTTTTCCCAGACTTGATTTATACCCCGACTGTGACTTTTTTAACATGGCGTGTCTGCTTTGTATACCAGGCCATTTCTTGCCATAGCAGTGAGCGGTACTACTGCTATTGTTATTTAGTTTCTGGACAAACTTATTTCTTAGAATAGGATAACATGTTTGTCTTTAGTGGTTTATTGAACAACTTTTATTTTAATTTGTTTATCTTATGTCAGTTTGTCAACCTTTGTTTTTAGGTTGTTTTGGCCTTAAAGGTCATTACCATGATTACATGGATCTCACAGCTTAGAATTTACCTTTTTTCGTCCCTGTATTCTTCTTTGTGCTCTGCGGCCCGGGCCTAAGAATTTGGCCGCGGCGGGAAACTGTCAGTGGTAAAAGCCCACTAAATGTCCACACCGTTAAAAGCTTCGGATTACCATCAACCAAGATCATCGATGAGTTATTTTTTTTGAATCTGGTCGCGACGATGACGAGTTCCACTCCCTGATTTTGACTAATGTTTTGCTTTTATTATTGGCGTATGATTATTATTGGTTTAGCTTTTCTACCTTTTGGCTTTATTTTCGTGTAGCTATATTATCTTAGTTAATTGCACCTAACTTTAGTTATGTTTTATTTTGCTAAGTTATTGCCGCTAGGATCGGTACTACTGCTATTGTTATTTAGTTTCTGGACAAACTTATTTCTTAGAATAGGATAACATGTTTGTCTTTAGTGGTTTATTGAACAACTTTTATTTTAATTTGTTTATCTTATGTCAGTTTGTCAACCTTTGTTTTTAGGTTGTTTTGGCCTTAAAGGTCATTATCATGATTACATGGATCTCACAGCTTAGAATTTACCTTTTTTCGTCCCTGTATTCTTCTTTGTGCCCTGCGGCCCGGGCTTAAGAATTTGGTCGCGGCGGGAAACTGTCAGTGGTAAAAGCCCACTAAATGTCCACACCGTTAAAAGCTTCGGCTTCCTATCAACCAAGATCATCGATGGGTTATTTTTTTTTAATCTGGTCGCGACGATGACGAGTTCCACTCCCTGATTTTGACTAATGTTTTGCTTTTATTATTGGCGTATGATTATTATTGGTTTAGCTTTTCTACCTTTTGGCTTTATTTTCGTGTAGCTATATTATCTTAGTTAATTGCCCCTAACTTTAGTTATGTTTTATTTTGCTAAGTTATTGCCGCTAGGATCGGTTTTCTTAGTAAATTTCCATATTATTTGGGATTTGATATATGCATTTTGTTGTTTCAGTATTCATTTTGCTAAGTTATTGCCGATAGGTCGGTTTTCTTAGCTAATTACCTTATTATTTGGGATTTAAGATATTGGAACTTATGCAAATTTGCATTTCGTAACTAAATTGTTGGACGCTAAGCGACGCCAAACTTAGTTTTCTTTATTTTGATTATGGCATATATATTTATGCTAGTTACGTTTATTATTACCCATTTAAGTTTTTTTGGTTTTGATATTTTATATTTTGGCTTTTGTATATTTTGGTTATACTGGATTTGACTTTTTGTGCTTGCGCAAGTTTGCACATCATGATTATGACTTTTGACCCTATTGTGACTTTTTTATTAAATTTTTTTAGTGCGGCCTTTTTTTTATAAAAGGCTGAGTGTTGTTGGGTGCTATCAAATTCTGATTTCGACGTTTTCTTGTGTGCTATTCAGTGCAGAAGGAGACAGATCACCTGAAGGGCTAGTTAGAGGTGGCTGGTGTTTGGCCCCTGGCAGTCTCAATGAGCGGCCATAGAGCCCAGGGAGGATACCACCACGTCGGCTAGAATATGCAAAAAGTATAATGTGGATAGTTAATTGACATCTGGCCGTTATTACCTAACATCTTGTTCACATATTACCCCGTGTATATTTTCCTGAGCTCCAGTTGACCTATTAGAATTCAGCCAGTTGGTGGCAGTGGCAACATTCGGAACACCCTATTAGCTTTTTTGTTTAGTTTTTTTGGCCTGCACGGTATATAGTCGCTGCGGCTAGTGTATCTTTCAGCTTGGTCGAGCTATATCGAACTCCCTTTTGTTTAGTGGGACTTTTGGGTAACAACACTTTTTTTATTTGTCAATTTAAATTAATATTTACGCTTTTTGTTTTTCCTGCCTCCTGGTTGCCTAGTCAGACAGAGTTGAAGAGTAACCTGAGGGTGTGCTCGATGCAAGCCAGTGAACGAGGTGCCCCACACTTATTTGGGTGTCGCGCAACTCTGGCCACACTCCAATCCAACAACTTTAATGGAGTAGAAATAGTTTTGATCGCTCTTCTTGGGGAATTCCGAAACTCTGAAAGGCGAAGTGGCCAGGAATTTCTTATTTGTTCCGTTTCCTTTTGATTAAAATTTATTAATTTTATTAGCGTTGTTATATCGATATTGGTACTGTTTTTGTACTTGAAATTTGTAATCTGATCTATTACCTTTGTGGCTGAATAGGCAATTTGTCGCGATTCCCGTATATTTTTTTTGAGTTATGGTTGTTAGTTAATTATTTTTTTTTATATATTAGTGTGCCATCAGTGGTTATTGGCGTTATGATTTGATTTAAGTGGTACCATTTCTGGTTTAAATTAGTTTCTAAAAGAAGTTTTTTTATTTTTCTCTTATACTAGTTTCCCTTCTTAGTCATTTCCTTCGTAGCTTATCTTACTCGACAGTTTTTATAGGAGAGTAGTTGGTTTGAACATCTTTCTCAGTGGACCTTCGAAGCATAGTATGGCAAAAGACTGGGAAAATATATTTTATTTTACTTTACCTTTTATGGATATTTTTTTTAATTTAGCTCTGATCGTCGGTCAACTTTTCTTATAAGTTTCCCTCCTTTCCTTGGAGAGGGGGAGTTGTAACAGTTTAATTTTGTTATAAGTGCATTTCATTTAACAGTTTAATTTTGTTATAAGTGCATTTCATTTAACAGTTTAATTTTGTTATAAGTGCATTTCATTGTATGATTAATTTAATATTATAATCTACTACTTTAGTATTAAGCTTAGTGATAAATATGTACGCCTTGTTGGTTTGATTTACTTAGATTTTAGTAGTTTTCTTATTATAAGCGGTTACATTGTTCATATTTAAGCGAAATATAAATTCAACATCTTTTGCAGCAAATTTCGGTACAGACAGTGTCACCTCTCGATAAGTAGTTAATTTTGTACCTATATCTGAACTCAAGATATAAAGGAATAATTTTCAGTAAATGGTATAAGTTTAGCGTTCGTTCATAGATGTCGCCAAAAAAAATCAGTTCAAATATAATTGTTGGATTTATTTAATTTTGCCGAATTTAATAATTATATACTGTATAAGAAAAACTTCAAATAGCACTTTAGACAAACTATTTATTTCCCATATATTTTACAGAGTAGATATAAATTAAATTTTATTAATTTTAAAAACCTGTTTTCGAGTCCTTTATACAAGTCTTGGGATTTTCGTTTTCATTGGCTAGATATGCTGCATTTTTAGATTCGAGCGTATATTTTGTATAACCCTTCAGTCGCTGTAAAAAAAAACCAAATCATTAGTGCCCCAATAAATTCTTTGATACAAAATCCATATTATGTATTAATATTGAACTGGAAATACTTGTACAAAAAAAAAGATTGCCTTGATAAATATTTCTTTTCAGATATACCTAGGATTATTTTTAGACTATAGATACTATATATACACACCACTTCATACTTTCTCTTAAATCTGCATTTTATTATTCGTGTTCCCTTTTGCTGTGAATATGTAACATATAAGGGTATTTTCATTTAAGTTAGACATAAATAACCCAAAGGTATTCCTCGATTCAATATTAATATTCTTACTTTTTTTTTCTGAGACTATATAACCTACAGCCTTCTTATAATTTCTATCAATGTTTGATGTTCCGAAATTCAGATCGACTTTTGTTTTGTCCATAGTTGCATAATTACTTGGAGCTTATTATAAACTGAAATTTCGTTACGCCTGCGTCTGATGCATTTCCTAAAATAAATAGTTAATAATTGTGTGAATAAATTCCTGTTTTATGGTTAAATAATGAGTTTATACAGTTGGGAAAATTCTATTAAATTAAACTCAACTTACGTTTCATTTTTATGACATTTAACTACTCCTGCATTAGCACATAATTTTTTTTTTGACTCTTTGTTACTCTACTCCGGACTAATATTTGACTTTTCTGAGTGGTCCTTTTCCATTAGTACTAGAGTAATTAATTAAATATTATTTTTTTGTTTACGTTTCCATTTCGCCTGGGCGTTGCTTTTAAATTTCAGGTTAGTTGTTTCTGTCAATGTTATTATTGCGTCGTCTCGGAACTTTTCGGATCTATTCGGCTAAGACTTCCATATTAACTTATTCTCGAAACCCTCCATCCGGTACTTCCTCATATCAAGAGCGCAGGCATCTTTTTCGCTGTTGCCAAGTGTATTCCTGAATTATTTCCTGTATCTTTCTCAACCAATGGAGAGTCGTTTTTCTTGTCTAACATGTTAATCATATCCTTGTTTTATTCCGTCTATGTGCTCTTTTGGCAAGGTTGTTAGCACCTGACATATTCTAGCCAATGGTATTCCGCCACCTTAGTTAACCAAAGTTCTAGATGGAAAGGAAGCTGGGGGAACACATTTTTCACTTTTCAGGTCACCTGCAGATAACCCACAGGTCTTCAGCGCGAGTCTGAGGAAATAATCCAGGAAAATCTTGGAAATCCGTTAGCGGGATTTTTCCTCAACACCGCAATAGTTTTTCGGGCACATTATAGTTTGCACTGTGAGAGTTATTTTTCGTGCTAGAAAATCTCTCTAAGAGAGGATTTTACCTGAAGATTGAACCAGACCGCCATTTGCCATGCCCTTGTTGCACGTGAAACCACTTTTTGACTAGAACTGAGTGACCCTATTGGATAGGTAATTTGCTTTAATATCATTTATCCTGAAAAGGAGATATTTTTTTTCTGGAATTTTGCATGATTTTCAATTTCGTAATTTGGTAACTTTTCTCATTTTTTTTTTGGAATTAACTTTTGCTCGGGTGAGACGATTATTTTTTTTGATGCAACAGGGGCTAGTTTTTATATATATTTTTTTGAAATCTTAAAAATTAAATGCAAGTGTAACGAATTCATGCGAAGATAATTTTTAGTTTGAATTTCGTCGAACATCTTTTACCTCAGTAATTTGATTCATTTTCCTATTATATTAACCATATTTTGTGGATCGTAAATTGGCTCTATTTTATTTTAAAACAAAACCACAATATTTAAGCAGCTTGCATAGTGTGATTTGATTACTGCATTCGTTCTTTTTAATAGATAATAAACAGATTAATAAATGGCTTGCAGAGGTTTTCAGTAACAATTAAGTATGACGTAAATTGCTTTTCTTTTAGTTTATGGTATTTTTTTTTGCATTTTGATTTGCCGCTGGAAAATAATTAGTTAAATAAAACCCCTTTTTTAAGCTGGTTATATTATAATTTAAATATATTTGTGCCTTTTGATTTTTCTTACTGCTGTCTTATTATATCTTTTTTTTTTTTTTTGTAAATATTCTCACAACGTTTCGCTTAAATATTTGCTATTCTTCAGGTCTATACATACCTTCTTTTGTTAAGATTTTGCTATTTTTTTTTTGTTTTATTCTCATTTCTATTTAAATTGGCCGAGGTCAGTCTAAATTTTCTATTTATTTTATACGGGAAATTGTTATAGTAATCGATTTTGTTACAAATTTATTTATTGTAAATTGAATTTAGTTATTGGAGTTAGTTATAATAATGTGCTTATATTTTTCTTACCCAACGTTTCGATTAATTTTAGGTCATCATCAGAGCCTAATTTTTTTTTTAGTATTAGAATTAATTCTACTTTATTACGTATTGCTAATTTAAATCATTCGGATTCAGTCGGAACCTTGTATTTATTTTAGTGTTAACGCTGGTTATTGAGATTGTATTTGATAAAGTAAATTTTAGAATTTTCCTTTTCGATCTTAGTTTGTATTTGTTGGATTTATTGACACAACGTTTCGACTGAATTTTCGATACCCATCAGGGTATTTTGTGCTTATTGATGGTATCTTTAGTGACTTCATTTTAAATTATTTAATTGTATTTTTTTTATTTTGTTGCTTGCGGTTTTAATTTATTTAAAGAAAAGTTCTGATTAGTGTCTTGAAATTAATTAAATATTTTTTTATACTTCTCGGTAGTACTACATTTTTAAAATTAAATTATTGTTCTGACTGTTCAGTTCATTTTGAATCAGTAGAAACCTTTTGGAGATTTTTTTGAATTAATTAAAATTATTTGGGTTTTCGTTATAGACTTTGAATCACTATGAAAAATTCTAGAAAATTTTTGTTTTCATAGGGTTCAAGTCAGGGGCCAACTGTAAGTCACAGTCCTAATTTCAAATCAGGGGCTAATTGCAACTGCAACTCACAGACAATTTCAAGTCACGGACTTTAGTTCAAGACTCGGGACTAATCCCATGTCACGGGCCTAGTTTGAAGTTAGGAGCGCTTCAGAACTTACAGGTGCTGCTGGATTTGGTGACACTTATTGTTTACTTTTTTTCTTTATACCGTAACTGATAACATACTTATTGTTTATATTTTTCTTTTATACAGTAACGGATAAATAGATTTTTTTTTCTTAACTTCATTTGTGTGTTTTATTTAGCTCACTCTTTTTCTTTTAAAGTATCAAGAGGAAGCAAGTGCCGCGAAGATCAAGGGGCTTTCCAATTTAAGTCGTTATAAATTGGTGGCGCTCATTTCTTTTTCTTCCTCTCTTTTTGTTTCTTTAAGACTTCTTAAGTTTTCCCACGCCCTACTCTCCGGGTTAATTGATCTAGGGCATCTACATTGCACGCTCTGTTGACCACGAGCTGTAATCTTGATACCTTTTTATGATCGAAATAATTTAAAATAAAACAATAATAATTATTAAATAAGAGCGTAGCAATCTTGTACCTTGGTTTTGAGAAAATCCAGGGTTACACTCTATTTGAAGAAACCCTTGTTTCGTCATGACCTCTAAATCCCAATTCGTGCTGTCCGAGAAAACAAACAATCTCGATAAGTCTTCTTAATATTTTCCTGTGACTAATTTCCAACTCTTTATTAAGGCCGTGTTCAATTCTGGTTTTGCCGAAGAATTTTTCTTTTATGACGGCCTGCAAATGCTCTTTGGACATAATGTGTCTCTTTACAGCTTCATGGAAATTGTCTAAATCGGAAAAACCAGTTTTATTCCAGAGACCTTTTTCATTTTCAAAAAGTAAACATGGCCAACAAAATAATTTACTTATATTTTCACACCCTGTTAGCCATTTAAATTGTTCGTATTGATTTCCGGATAAAAATGTCTAATACAGTTTTTCATTTTTGTGGTTAAATTTTTCGTAGGCGGTTTTGCCTTGAAAATTATTTGAAGCTTATCAGCGAAGTTTAATGTTGAAAATCCCTTTATTATTAAGACACACACCACACTCTTCTTACTAAATTCTCCAACATTTTCAGCGTTATTACCGACAGGCGAAGTTGACGGTATTTGCATATCCATGTCCGTATTATTGTCTTCCATATCGCACCATGCACGTCGCGACGTACGTATCGCACAACACACGAATAGCCATTCAAGCACTTAAAGCACGCGACTGAAATACAAAAATTGCAAACAGCCGGTGGAAAGTTCAATAACCTCTGGCTCGATTCACAGGTAATCAAGCATACAGGACTTGGCTGCAGAGAAGCTAGCGGCCCGCATAAGTTCTATTCGATTTCTATTGTGGCTCGGTCGGAGTCAAGGCCGCATTTATTATGGGCTTGATAATTAAGATAATATTTTAGTATTTTTAATATAAACTAAATTAATGGTTTCCTATTTCAAAAATTTTCGTTTTCGGCAAGTAGACACCTGCATAGACTTGACCGTTATCAGATTTAGTGCGGCGCTGTGATGAACATTTGCGGGCACAGATAAGTGGAAATTTGTTTTAAAATAATTTCAAAATACAATATTTAACGCTAGTCAGAGCCAACATCCATTGCGGCGAATGTGACATAGATTTATTTTCAATAAATTTTGAGTTGTGCCAGGTGTTAGATTCTGGTTAGTCGAATAAAAGCAATCAATCCTACTGGATTGTTTTCCTTAACCCACCTACCTTACAGACAACTGGTTTGTTTCGTCTTGACGCCCAACTAGGGAAAGAAAAATCCAGGAAATTTGGGGAAGAATACCGGTCGAACGTAGCCCGGTCAAACAAGCAACAAACGAATGTATGCTTCGCAGTCGTGTACGGGGCAACCAAGAACAAGGACCACATCAATGATAAATCCCACTGAAATGGAAAATCGTGGACATCTTACGGGAGCTACTCCGAAGAAAGTAACAGGTTCAACGACCTTGCCAGGTACTGCAGGACATGGGAATAATATTCAAAGGGATTCTGCTATTTTAAGAATGTCACCATGTAGTGACGAAATTAATTTAAGAGATTTGTTTAATACTTCGTTAGACAACAATAATTTGCTCTCTACTTTTTCCAATGTTTTTCCGAATAACGTTTCTAGAAATCCTTGTTTTCCCGAAAATAATTTTTCACGACATTTTCAAGACCATACATTGGGAAGAGTTAGGGAAAATATTTATAATAAAGATAAAAATAGCCAAAAAATGCGTCACGCAGTAACACAGCTCAAAATAATATTTACGAAAAAATATTTCATCATAAAAATGCACCAGTTACGGACACATATGTCAGTAATAGAGCAAATAGTAATAATTATAATTCTAATACTGGACAAATACCTGTTAATAATTTTCCACCATCGTTAGGTAGTGCTTCTAATATAAATTTGTTGCCTAAAGCTACTGATTTGTATAATAAGTTTACAAATAATAATTTAGGTAGCAAAAATTTTTTATTAAATAGTAACGATATAGCAAATATAGTTAGTCAAATAGTTACTTCTATGAACCAGGTTAGTTTAAGTAGGAATGTAAGCCAGAATTTTTCAGATACGAATGCACGGTTACCAATTTTTTAAAATTCCAAAAAAATCCATCCTATGGATTTTTTATGTCAAGTTGAAATTATTTTTAATTCTGATCATCAGCCAACTGCTTATTCAAATAATAGCCAGACATTTTCCATCAAATATTTCGTCAGTTTTAGTAGGTACACGTACTTTAAGTGATGCAATGGATAGATTAAGACAGGCGGATTATTATTTTAATTTTTCGGATACAAAAAAATGTATACCACCGTTTCCAAAAATGTCCGTAGAAAATCCTAAATTTCAAAGACATGATTTTTTCAAACAAAAAATGCAAACAGAAAAAAAAAGATAATTTCGGGCACGCAGTGCAAGTAATTCAGATTACAAATACGGAGGCGGAACCGGAATACTCAGAAGGGCCTGAAAACATTTCGAACTCGGAAAACTGATAATAGTCTCACAAGGTGGTCCAGTTGTGCAGACAATTTCAAATGGGACCAAAAAATTTAATTATTGTAACAACCCTCAGGATGAATTAATTGAGTGTAATATTGATCTTGAAACTTCAGAAATTTCTTATCCCCCTGTAATTAGTATAAAGATTTTTCAGTATAATTTTCCGGCTTTAATAGATACTGGTTCTGATATCTGCGCGTTAAGTGACGAAACTTGGTCGCAACTTTCAGATTTTCATAAAGAAAAACCACCCGTGCACCGGGGTGAGAGTGACGGGGGCTTTCAAGGGCAAACAAAAAAATATTAAACAACAGTCATTGCTTTCGTTTTCAGTTTTAAATAAGACTATTATTCATGAGTTCCTGTTAATTCCTGATTTATCTTATCCTATAATAATAGGTAATGATTTGCTTAGTGTATTAATAGCAAAATTGGATTTTTCGAATAACTATATTTTCTTGTATATAGAGGATCAGTGTATTTCAGTACCACAAATCACATCTAGTCACCAATTTCCGACGAGCGACTCATTAAAATTAAATCGTCGTTCTTTTAATCAAAAATATTACAAATATAGCCCTCGTAAGTAAAGAAATATTTCAGTCAGTTGTCGATAAATGTATTCTTGACCAAGATAAAAAAGATATTTTACTAGATTTGCTTCAACAATATAAATCGATTTTTTCGACGAAACCGGGTCGTATTTCGGAATACGTACATCATATTAAAATGCGCCATCATACAGAGTTTTGCGAGAAACAGTATCCAGTACCGATGTGTTAAAGAGAGGCAATTCAAAAAAAGTTAGATCAAATGGAAGAGTGGGGCATAATAAAGAGTATGGCTACGCCATATATTTCACCTATTCTTACTACTTTAAAAAAAGATAACTCCGTTCGGATCTGTTTAGACGCGAGGCGATTAAATCGTGGGATGGAAAAGAGCATGAAACTCGTATACCAATTGATGAGATTTTACGCTCGTTCCCAAAAATATCTTACATGTCCTCAATCGATTTCACGCATGGGCATTGGCAGATACCTTTATCGAGAGACTCTCAAAAGTATACAGGGTTTAAATTTAATGAGAGAACACACCGTTTTTGTGTATTACCTTTTGGACTCTCCTCAAGTGTAAGTACTTTTACCCGGTGTATTAATAAAATTTTCGGATCAGAATATTCTTCATTTTTGACAATCTTTGTCGATGATATTTTGATTATTTCCGACAGTTATGAAAAACATATTTATCATTTACGACAGGTGTTTCAACGGCTACAGGAGGTAGGCTGTACTTTAAGACTCGACGAATGTTCATTTTTTAGAAAAGAAATTTCATTTTTGGGATACATTTTAAATGCTTCCGGCTATCGCCCAGACCCCAGTCGCACTCAAGCGATTATGGACTATGTGGCGGCGCGTAACATCAAAGAATGACAAAAATTTTTAGGGCTTGTAAATTATGACAGGTCTTTTTGCTCGAATTTTTCAGAAATTGTAGCATTTTTAACTTGTCTATTAAAAAAAAAGTGCGGTGGCGCTGGTCTGAAATCGAGTTCTTTCGAACAAAGTAAACAAAAACTTGCCGATGCTACATTTTTATACCACCCGCGAGACTGATAAAACTATAAATTTGTATCGATCTTTACGTTAATTGTATGTAAGGATATTGTTTTTCTGGAAAAAATAAATCTTTTTGAGCTTAGCTTTACGGTATGGGTATGGTTTAGGTTTTCAAAGAAAGATGAGACACAAGATGCACATTTTGTTTATTCATGGTTCATGATAATAAAGTGCTGAAAGAGTTGGCCTTCTACATCCATACAATTTTTTCAAAACGGTCCCGGACATTATGAAGCATTTCTGGTGTAATGGCCCGACATTCATCAATGATCCGCTGACGCAAATCATTTAATGACTGTAGCTGAGTCTTACAAATCTTACTTTTTAAGTGACCCCATAGAAAAAAAACTAAGGGAGTTAGGTCAGGTGATCTTGCAGGCCACTCTATTGCTCCTCTTCGGCCAATCAATAAATCAATTATTCACGAACAGCAAGGGTATAATAAGGAGGTGCACCATCTTTTGAAATGTCAACTTCTTGGCATTGTAATTGTTATTATTTTTAAGCGTTTCTGTCAATGCAGAATGGATAGTACGAGATATGCTACACACTAAAGGTAGTTTCCCGGTGGTTAATGTATGGGTCCATATTGACGCGGCCAAAAACAGCAAGTTCCACTGCTTCGTTTCCCACTATTGTTCGATTTGGAGCGATTGGTTTTCGGTTTGTCACTGATCCTGTCTCCCTAAACTTTGCTACCAGTTCCATTATGTATTTTCAGTGAACATGTTTATCTGGATTCATTTGATAAAATACCTGTTCTAAAACATTAGCACATCTACCATTTCCATAATAGAGTTCAATCAGCGATACTCTTTCTGCAGTAGAATAAACCATTTTATATCAAAATAAAGTTAAGAAATTTTTTTTTAATCAAACGGTATATATATATATATATATATATATATATATATATATATATATATATATATATATATATATATATATATATATATATATATATATATATATATATATATATATATATATAATTGGATTAATTTCTTGGGTATAGGGTTATTTGCAAAATCAAACAATGGGATTAACTTGACGTTTCGCCTATCATAATAGGCTTTCTCAAAAATTGCTCATTCCTTTATTATTTTTTTTTTTGGTATATATGGCTTTCCTTACTTATCTACAATTAATTTAAAAAACATTTAGTGGTCTAATTATAAAATGACATTTACAATTTTTCCAAAACTGATTTAGAATTTTATACTATTGACAATAATTATTACAAAATTAATAAACTAAGATTACATACCTCGAAAAATACATATCGATTATTTATTTATATTTGAATGATAGGTAGCAAGTTAGTGGTTTGCCAGGCAACTCATAGCACAGTTTTAATGTTTAAGAATTAGACATTCACAATGATATACTCCTTTTTAAAAATAATGGCTTAGACAAAGTTAAAACTATACTAAAATATCAAATTGTGGTATATTTGACTTAAATTTCTTATGTCTTGCTTGTCATTTACTGCATTTTTTTCTATTTTTATGTGAATCATTTCTTTGATAATTAATTTCTGATACAGGTTATCTTCATCAATGATTTTGGTTTCAGAAAAATTAAATTCGTGTTTTGTGCTTTTTTCATGTTTGTGTAATGCAGTGGATGCATTCTTTGTATACTTATGCCCTTTTATTCTATTTTCTAAAAGAAAAAATATTTCACAGGGCAGCTTAAACAAGGAATTTCATATACGAGATTGGATTTTTTATTTTTGGGAATTTTAGTTTTTAATTTTGTAAATAGGGATCCTATTATGTTATATTTTCCTAAGATATGTTTTAATTTTTCAGATAATTGAGATGTGTATGGCATCGCAATATATTTTTTTTTGCGTATTATCTTGTCTTACGTTTTCGTTATGATTGTTATAATATATGTACGTCCTTTGTTTGATAATTTTTTTTATCAGTTTTTCTGGGAAACGATTTGCATTCAAGGTCTCTCTAACTTTATTAAGGGCTTCAGGACGGTATTCTGGTGACGTTAAAGATATGGCACGGTCAACTAGACCAATCACAACACTTCCTTTTTGTTTGTATGGATGGTGGGAATTGAAATTAAGATATCGTCCAGACCAAGTTTCTTTTGTAAACCATTTAGTTTTTAAATTATTTTCTTTTTGTCTTATTATAGTAAGGTCGAGACAATTTATTTTGTTTTCTGATTCAACTTCAAGAGTGAACTGAAGTTTCGGATGGAAATTATTGATTGCGAAAAGTAGTTCTTCTATTTTATTTTCTGGGACTGATGCTAAACAATTATCCACATATCTCTTAAAAAAAGTAATATTAAAATTCAATTTTTCAAGAACTTCCTCTTCTAGGTATTCTATAACTATTTATGCGATTGTAGAGGAAATAGGTGAGTCCATAGCACATCCATCAAGTTGTTGATAAAATTGGTTTTTGTATTGAAAATAATTATTTGACATTATAAGATGTAAGGCTTCTAAGAATTCAGGCTGAGTTAGAGTTGTAAAATTTTTTAAAATATTCCATTTGCCTTTTATAGCACTAACTATGAGTTTATTTGGTATATTAGTATACAAAGAAATTACATCTAGTGATATTAACTTTGAATTTGGTGGTATTGTTACTGTATCTAGAAAATGTTTAAATGTAAATGAGTCTTTTATGTAATAAGTGCTTTTACCTATGATATTTGACAAACATTTTGACAAATACTTAGAGAGCTTGTAGAAAGGAGATTGAATACATGAAACTATAGGCCTGAGGGGAATGTTAGGTTTATGCAATTTGGGTAGGCCATATATTATAGGCGTGACTGCATTATGAATTGAGAAATTGTTACCTTCCGCGTCAGTTAATAGATTTTTCTATGAGTTTTTTTACAAATGTATTATTTTTGTTTTGAAAGATGTTAGTTGGGTCATTCTTTAAAAGTTTATAGGTACTGCTATCTTTTAAGAGCTGATTCATTTTTGTGTCATAATCAGTAGTATTCATTATAACGGTTTTACTGCATTTATCTGGTTTAAGTATGGTTATTTGAGGATTATCTTTAATGAATTGCCTTGTTTTATTATGTTGTTTCTGTATTCGTTTTTGAAAATTGGTAATTTTATTTTTTTTTATGTTTATTTTTTATTTTATGATTGGTAATTATATTTACTACGTCTGACCTTATACTATCTTTTATTTCATTTGGTTTATCTTGTATAGCTGTTTCTACGCAGGATATATATTCTGTTAAAGGTAAGCTTTTTTCGTTCTGAACAGGAAGCGAGAAGTTTTCGCCTAAAGTAAGAACTTCTGCGACATCGTTAGGAATATCTGTGTTAGAGATGTTGTCTAACCATGAGAATGTATTTATTTGTATGTCATTTTTTTCAGTGACCGATATTAATTTAGAAAGTTTTTTTTTATTTTTGTTGTTTTATAGAATTGAATAATTTTTCATATTTAATGTTTTCAAGCCTCATGAATTTATTAAAAACCTCAATTGGAATTATTGATTTAACTGCGTTATTTTTTTGTTGAAGGAGATTATTTAATTTATTTATAACTTTCGTTGTTTCAGTTATACATAGATTTAAATTTTTACCTTTGTGCTATTTATAATATCATCAAATTTATTTTCGAGGACGTACCTGTGAACACAATGTGGGAAACATTGAAATTTAAAAAAGTTGGCGAGACGTATGTATGTTTGCTTCTTAATAGGAAAATTCTTCTATTTTTTTTGCTTTATTAATTTCGTGTTTGTGGTAGATATTTCTTTAAGTATATCGGCACATAAAAATCCATAAGTTGTTTCAATTTCTTGAAGGAACGTCATATCAGTGAAATACAGTTCGGAACCCTTGTATATATTATTATTCAATTTGTTTCTTAAACCCGGTATATATTAATTGGACTTCTTTCTTGGGTATAGGTTTATTTGCAAAATCAAACTATGGGATTAACTTGACGTTTCGCCTATCATAGTAGGCCTTCTCAAAAATTGCTCATTCCTTTACAATTTTTTTTTTGTTTTTTGGTATATATGGCTTTCCTTACCTATCTACAATTAATTTTTAAGAGATATGTGGATGATTGTTTGGCATCACTTCCAGAAAATAAAATAGAAGAACTACTTTTCGCATTCAATAATTTCCATCCGAAACTTCAGTTCACTCTTGAAGTTGAATCAGAAAACAAAATAAATTTTCTCGACCTTATTATAATAAGACCAAAAGAAAATAATTTAAAAACTAAATGGTTTACAAAAGAAACTTGGTCTGGACGATATCTTAATTTCAATTCCCACTATCCATACAAACAAAAAAGAAGTGTTGTGATTGGTCTAGTTACCGTGCCATATCTTTAACGTCACCAGAATACCGTCCTGAAGCCCTTAATAAAGTTAAAGAGACCTTGAATGCAAATCATTTCCCAGAAAAACTGATAATAAATAAAAATTATCGAACAAAGGACGTACATATATTATAACAATCATAACGAAAACGTAAGACAAGATAATACGCAAAAAAAATATATAACAATGCCATACACATCTCAATTATCTGAAAAATTAAAACATATCTTAGGAAAATATAACATAATTGTGTGTCATAAAGCCCAGAACCTGATAGGCTCCCTATTTAAAAAATTAAAAACTAAAATTCCCAAAAATAAAAAATCCAATCTCGTATATGAACTTCCTTGTTTAAACTGCCCTATGAAATATATTGGTATGACAACCCAACTTTTAGAAAATAGAATAAAAGGGCATAAGTATACATGCATCCACTGCCTTACACAGACATGAAAAAAGCTCAAAACACGAATTAAATTTTTCTGAAACCAAAATCATTGATGAAGATAACCTGTATCAGAAATTAATTATCAAAGAAATGATTCACATAAAAATAGAAAAAAATGCAGTAAATGACAAACAAGACATAAAAAATTTAAGTCAAATATACCACAATTTGATATTTTAGTATAGTTTTAACTTCGTCTAAGCCATAATTTTTAAAATGTAGTATATCATTGTGAATGTCTGATTCTACTCTAAGGTTTAAATTAAAAAAGAGCAAAAAATTATCTTTAAATTCCTCAAAAAAAACGTCCTACGATAAGAACACCTTTTTACCTAAAACTGTGCCATGAGTTGCCTGGCAAACCACTAACTTGCTACCTATCATTCAAATATAAATAAATAATCAACATGTATTTTTCGAGGTATGTAATCTTAGTTTATTAATTTTGTAATAATTATTGTCCATAGTTTTAAATTCTAAATCAGTTTTAGAAAAATTGTAAATGTCATTTTATAATTAGACCACTAAATGTTTTTTAAATTAATTGTAGATAGGTAAGGAAAGCCATATATATCAAAAAAAAAAATAATAAAGGAAAGAGCAATTTTTGAGAAAGCCTACTATGATAGACGAAACGAAAGTTAATCCCATTGTTTGATTTTGCAAATAAACCTATACCCAAAAAAGAAGTCCAATTAATATATACCGGGTTTAAGAAACAAAAATATATATATATATATATATATATATATATATATATATATATATATATATATAGGCGACTATATATAAATATATACTATATATATATATATATATATATATATATATATATATATATATATATATATATATATATATATATATATATATATATATATATATATATATATATATATATATATATATATATATATATATATATATATATATATATATATATATATATATATATATATATATATATATATATATATATATATATATATATATATATATATATATAAAGAGAAGCAAGGGTAGTCGCAGCTGACTAGTTAAGAAACATACCTTGAACTGGTAGTTGGGTTAGAGCTTATAAAGGTTGGGCTAGGGTGAAATAAAAAATATTTATATATTCAAGCTTTCGAGTGTATTGTTTTACTTTTCGTCAGGACCAACTATAAAGAATACAAAGGTATGTGTTAATGGTGCTTAATTTTAATTAAAATTAAGGCAAATCAAAAACACATTGCCATTAAATAGGTAATTTTAATTTTGTAATTTTATAGTTATAGTAACAATAAGCGAGGTTATCCTCTATGTTGTGGAGTGTTTCACCTGTTTTCATTATAAATCCAACTTTCGTGAGTTTTTCCATATCGAATAACATACTCTTAGAAGCATCAACACATACCTTTGTATTCTTTATAGTTTGTCGTGAAGAAGAGTAAAACAATACACTCGATAGCTTGATTAGACAAAAAAGGGTTTTTTCATTTTACCCTAGGCTAAACTTTATAAAATACAACCACACTACCAATTCAAGACATTATTTCGTCTCACGATTAAATGAAATGTTTATTTTCCGCCAAATGAACTACATAATATGTGGTTCTATTAGAAACTATTAGTTTCAATAATTACTAACTAATAGTTTGTAATTGTTATCATAATTAAAAATATTGCAATGTCATAATCTCATATAGTATAGTCATGATAAAGTCTCCACGAAGCGAAATAATTTAAGTGGCTTTTGTTTAATACTTATCCGACTTGAAATATAAACGAAAACTCTAAAAAAATTGATTAACCAATAATTTTATCAAAAATCAGTGAAAAAAAATTCAGCAGGATATTGTTCCTTCAAGAGTCTAGATAGAATAGAAGATAGATAGAAGAATTTTTTAAAATGTTTAAATTAATATTTAATCGTATTTCAACATTAAATTAAAATTCTTAATAATATATATAGAATTCCAGGAGTCATGACTTTTTTGTTGGAAGTTTCTTTCTCTTTAAACACTTTTTTAAACTTTAATTTGTTAACAATTTCGAAATTGTTTATGTCCGGGATTGAAATTTTTGCACAGTTTTCTAGACGTCATTTCAAATTCAATTAGTCCTCACACATATTTGTTTACTACCAGTAGCAAGAATTAATACAATTTTGAGTTTAGAAACTAGACTATTTGAGAGAGCTTTCCACCCCGCTGAAAATCCGGTACTCGTAAGTGCTATAAGGCTGGAATTATTAAATATTTGGTAGTTTTACCAGTCGCCTAACTGCCTTGGATATCAGTGTAGAAGCAATTGTATCCACGAGACCTATCGTTGGAACTCACGAGCAGTAATAATGAATCAAGCAGCTGCTAAGAAACAGTAACAAAAAGACAGATATAATTCGGAATGTTTACTATTAATTAGAGCACATCTACTAACAGAGAACAATTCTACGTATATACTGCCCGTCTTCTCGACTACCTGACAGGCAGGTAGTTTAAATTTGTAATATGGATTTCCATTTATTTATATAGTTAAGGTGTGTTTATACATTTGAAACCTCAAATATCTCAACTTTCCGTCATTTAGTAGAGTTGGGATCCATCGACAGATTACCACGAAACTCAACTCATAACACGATTGGAGTTGAGACGAGACGAGAGAATGCCCCCTCTCGTCTCGTCTCGTGACACCAGAGAAACGTATCCTATCACCCAGAACGCCCATCTCTCGCTCTAGAAATACCTTCTCTCGTCTCGAGGCGTCTCGTTTCTTTTGTATAAAGATATTATTTAGATTATATTAGATTTAGATAATAATCTAAAGATAAGAAAAGTTCTTCCTAATTTGTTAACAGATTATATAATTTTAGCATTAAAATTTTGTAAGAAGATGGTTTACTTACCTAAAAATTTAAGAACTAAAAGAAAAAACCATGTCGAGAATTTACCAAAAATACTTTAAATTATTTTGTTTATGAAATTTCAGATTTCCATTTACAGCTTTGTCAGTTTTTTATCACTTTTATTGGCCTCTTGCCCCTAGTTCTCTTAAAAACTTACTCTGCTACCTCTAGGAAACGCCCAAAAAACAACTACTTCAGACACTTTTGAGTTGCTAGAGGGAAAGTACGCATATTGAAAATTAAAGTGGTATTCAGAAAAAAATCTATTTGTGTTTTTAATCAACTGCTCAGTGAAATTCTCATAGTAACATCATTTAAGGTATATTAATACAGTTTTATTAGCTCACTTGTATGTTACTAACTATGTATGTAAACAAATCTAGGAATTCGATTTTTGCCTACTTATAATTGTCAGATCGATGCGAAAGTGTATGTAACTCGGATGAAAATACAGTAATGTGGTACTATCAAGTTTATCTGATCAGCTCTATAGTACCAAATAATACCGCTGTTACGAACTATTGACGAGTTTAATATATAATTTGGTATCATCGAGCTGATAGTTTGTTTTGACAACTCCTATACATTACCAGTAATATGTTAAAGATCATAATATTATAAAGATTTTATTTCCGGGTATATATCTATGTATTATGGAGATCAGTTTAGGTGATAATCCAGATATTACATATTAACCCTATGATGAACCCTGATGTATACGAAGGTTTTTTATTATGTTAGTCGCCAAGTTTTATATTTTCACATCTTTTCTCTGTTCATCAGTTCATTTTTTGGAAAAACTTTCAGTTGGGGAGAGCTCTCGCATCCTCTCTATATAGGATGCGACTAGTAAAGTCGTCATAATATAGGATCCTTTTTAATAAATGACCTAATGACAATAAAAAAGTTAGTCACGTGATTTATCTTACATGTCAAATTTAACTTTTTTTCAAAAATTTAAAAGAAAAGTAAACATTTCATCAAGTTGGACGCACTTTTTCGGACCCACTTACGTTTTTTTTCAACAAAATGGCCTGAATTAATAACATTAAAATTTTATTTATCCCTATAAAATCAAAAAATTAACAAGTTTTTACTTTACCATTGTTCCAAATTTTTAGAAGATACGATTTTCTACCATTTTTTCAAAAACATTTCAACTTTGACAGCTTTTTTATTGAGATTTGAGCTTTTTGCAAACTCACAATTTACTTAGATTGAGTATTAAAAAAATCCCATATGATGCGGATTTTACTACTCGAGGGCATATCGTGTAATATAACAAGAGACATTATGAAAAAAAAAAGCAAAAACCCCTACTGCTTATGTATTTCGTACACCATTTAAATATACTTTCGAAACCAGGTTTAATTTTAGATCTGATGCTTCACAAGTTGAATGTTATATTTGCCACTTCAATATACTGGGTGTATATAAATGTATAAAGTTAGCTTAACTGAAAAGAAGAATGGAATCATATAATGTTCTCTGGGGAGAATCGCTTTGGCCTATTTAGTGACCAATGATCGACACGAGTCTGGAAGGGATATTAGAGTAAATAATAAAAAAATAAAAACAGAGATATGTACAAGAAGTTCATACATACGGGGGTTACAGAGCTAATGGTATAGGGCAGAATATTATTTGGAAGGTAGAACACGCAGCACAATATAATATGCGATCGTGGCATGAACGGCCAAATTTATGCTACAGACAACATTAACGGGATTGTTCAAAATAAGCACTGGCATCTAGAACTAGAACGACAGAGATCGGTTGCATTTACCACTGCTGCCTTCGCCCAGAATTGCATTGAGCAGGTGTGAGATATTCTTAGGAGATCCGCTGTTAAATATTAGATCTAAAATTAAACTTGCTTTCAAAAAATCCCTTTATAGATCAATAACAAATCTCGATAGAGCTCAAGAGAAACGAGAAATTCTCGTTTCTCCAGCATTGCATGAAAATATACATACATATTTAGCCGAGTGTCACAAGTCACACGACTGTAAGCTATTTTGCTTTATACTTTTTTGCATCTACCGAAACGTTTGAAGCGTACCCTTAAATTCATAATCACTATCTGTTTTTTTACAACAAAAAGTTAACTTTCCATGGCATACAAATATTTAAAAATGATTTTGACAAATTGAAATTAAAAAACCGATAAATTCTCTGTACCCGGAACTTCCCTCGTTATGATTCTTTTCCATTTGTTAGTAATCGTGAAGTATGACCCAATTTAGTTCAGTACATACTCATAGTATATATGTGTTAGTGTTACATACACTACCTTTTCAAAAAATTTTATTATGCGCCATTTTGTCCCATCATATTGGATTCCTAACAATATTTTACCAGATTGTTTTTACCTATGCTACACTAGACTTTTGGGCATAATTTAAAATAGTAGTTTTTACATTTACACATATCACCATTTTGTTACGTCATATTGAATTCATACCATTTTCACATTTAATTTTTCTGCAAAAATCAATTGCACCAGATTCTTTACGATGATTTTTGAAAAAATTTTAACATTTACCAATTTATCTGTATATTACACTTAATTCTTGCACAAAAATTTAAAATAGTTTAATGAATAATATTTTTAGGCTGATTTTCTAAATATTTTATTAGACCGCTATTTTATTTTGCTAATTTGGACTGGATATCAAAATGTTGCCAGTTCATTTCTATGTAACACTTAATTTGTGTACAAAATTTGAGGTAAGTTGGATAATTAGTTTTTTTAGTAATAATTTTTTAACTTTTTTTTTAAAAGACGCTAAAAAGTCCTTCTATATGATTTTCGTTAATGATCCTCTTGTTGCTATGTTAGACTGGTGTATTATTTGGGGTTAGGATCCAGTAAAAAACAAAAGTTTTTTAAATTATTGACGTTTCGGAACTTTATTGTTACATCCTCACGACACATATACAGATTATATATCCTGCATGAAACACATATTATCAGTCTTTATCTACTCCATTGGTCCGCAGGTATTCCCGAGATATTATGTTTCTAAATAGTTTTCCTTAACGATCCCCTTGTTTTTATGTTATTTGGGTTAGGATCTAGTAAAAAAACTAAAGTGTCTTTTTAAATTGCCGACGTTTCGCAACTTTATTCTTTACCTACTCCGCTGGTCCGCAGAGTCCTAATCCCAAATAATACACCATTTTAACATAACAAAAAGAGGTTCGTTAACGAAAACCATTTAAAAACTCAATATCTGGGAAATATCTGCGGACCAACGGAGTAGGTAAAGACTGATGATATGGGTTTCAAGCAGGTTATAAAATCTATATTTGTGTCCTGAGAAAAAATACTGTAAAAAGATGTATGAAACCTGAGAGGGTCATTTTTTCCACCATTACAAACATTTTATTTGGCCACCATTTTGTTTTACCATCTGGAATTAGTCACACAATTTTACTAGTTGATCCCTATACCACAATCATTAATAGCACACAATTTGAAATCAATCAATTATTTTTTTCAGGCCGATTTTTTAAATAATTTATTATGCCGCCATTTTGTTCGGTCATCTTGGATTCATATCAAAATTTTACCAGTTGATTGCAACATAATATTTGATTTGTGCAAAATTTGAAATAAATTGGAAAAGAAGCTTTATAATAATAATTTTTTTAAATATTTCACTAAATCGTCATTTTGTTTCACTATCCCAGATTTTTACTACATTTAATTTTTGATCAAAATTTGAAATCAAGACAGACCAACAGACCGGCCGACGGAATTAATAAAACATATTTTTTGGCATCTAGGGACGCTAAAACGTGAAGATATGTAAAACCTGGTAATTTTTTTACAATTACAAACATTTTATTTGGCCGTCATTTTATTCGGCCATCTTGAATTAGTACCACAATTTAACTAGTCGACTCCTATACCACAATTAGTTATAGCACACAATTTGAAGTCAATCCATTAAGTAGTTTTTTAGGCTGAAATGTGTTATTTTCACATGATTACAATACTTCTCTTTTACGAAGGAAGTAAAAAAGGGAACAGTATACAGGCAACCGAATACCATAGCCTACTATCATAAATATTGGATTTCTTTGCGTTTGTTGTGGCTACTTTATAATTTAACACCACAAAAAATGTCGATTTATAAACGAAAAATAAAGTTGGCTAATGACGGACATAAAAATCAGTTTTAAGATATAATATACTTAATATCCCATCAGCTAAGTTGCGACAAATCCCTTTTAATTTTCTTTATGTGTAAAACGAGCTTCTCCATATCTTTATTTTTTTGATAATTGATCTCTATTAAAATTTGAAAATTCTAATTCATATTGTAGAAAATTATTTTCGAAGTAAGGAATTCGCAATCTTGTGAAAGATTTTTTTTTATATTTGTATTTACCACCGCATGTAAAATTTAAAAAAAAAATTAAATTGATGAACTGCCCTATTCTTTGCTTGGAATTCGAACCTAAATTACTATATAAAATATGTTTATAACGACTTTCATTGCGTGGTTATTAATATAAAATTAATCGACGTTTTTATGTTATTAATTGAGCACATGTGCAGCAAAATTATACATGCATACCACCATATATGGAGTATGCATACCCAATTAGGAAAATGGGGGTTATTAGTGCATTAGTAAAAAAATAAAACAGTGATGCAGTTTTAAGAACCTATAAAACGCATCTCTGAATAGGCAGTTTTTTTTAAATAAAAGAACGAGTACAATGGCAACAAGGTTTCCTTATTATCATGTGTTAGGATCTTAAGATATCTAATATATTATTTACATTTATCGTCAATAATTTACCCATGTTAAGAATTATATCGCCAACAGCGCTTAAACAATTCTTGAAAATTTGTCTCAGTTAAAAGATATAAAATGTACGTATTATCTAATTTCTACTAGTTATCCAAATGTTTAATCATAAGAACTAAATGTTAAAGTTATTTTTCTTATCTTTTTTAAATATAGCGTGTATAATTAAATTTAACGCGAACACAACAATTTATGTCATGAACCAAAAAATATATAATTATTAACTGACATTAAAATACTAACACTTAAAATTTTACTCAAAAAAACTTTAAAATTTATTAAAATAAAATATATATATAAGAGAATATAACTGTTATCCAGCAGTAAACCTCCAACGTAAACATTTACAATCATAATTACATTCAAAACATTTAAGATTTAACAAAAATACAACACGTTTCGAAAAATGGCTTCTGAGGAGAAAATTATTAAAAAAAAAATTAGAAACTATAATTTAAAAATTCAGCAATACTGTAAAAGGACTTCCCAATTAGAAGCTCTTTCACTTTGCATTTAAAACTATAAAAGGGGAGTTCCTTTATACCGGCAGGTACTTTGTAAAATAGCTCTACTGCAATAAAATCTAGTCTTTTTGGGCATCTTTTCAGTCTACAATAGGAGGCAATAAGCTTATCTCTATTCCTGGTACTCTAAGAATTAAATAATGTTCTTTTTTATGTAAAGGACACTTTCCAATATAAATACAGAAGGAAGCGTGAGAATATGCAAGCGAAGAAACTCATTTCTGCAATCACCTCTGTATTTCAATCCAGCCAAAATTCTAACAGCTCGCCTTTGTAGCCGAAATATTCTATCTGCATGCGATGCGCACCTCCACACTATTATGCCATAAGACATAACAGAATGGAAGCGCGCATAGTATGCTATTCTAACAACATGGAGGCTCACCGACCCCATCAGATTCCGGAGAACAAAAAGGCTGGAGTTAAGCCTTTTTGAGATTACCAACGTGAGTATCCCACCTTAATCCAGCATCCATATATATCCCCAGGAACTTAACATCAGTAACATCCACATTTACACCCTCAAGGTCCCTCAGGGCAAAAGTCATTTTCTGGGTCTTATCTCCATTAAGTAACAATTTACTTGCATTGAACCAAGCCTCAGCCCTCAACCGCCCACCACCAATCCTCTCCCCTACATCCTGCAATGATTTGCCAGAGCAAGATAGAGTTGTATCATCAGCAAAGAGAGTGTATTCTGAATCTTGCTCGCACAGGGGTAGATCGTTTATGAATATTAAAAAAAGGATAGGTCCTAAGACCGAACCTTGTGGTACCCCAACATCAACAACTCTCCTCATTGACGACACTTCACCGACCCTTAATGCTGTTTTCACTAAATTTATAATACTTTAACTTGTTCGGAACCAGCTCGTGGGATACGCAGTCAAAGGCCTTGCTCAAGTCACAATACAAAATAGAGTTGTACTCTAAGTTGTTGAATGAGTCCATAATACTGTTGACAAGACTCATTACGCGCTGAACTGTATTTCTTCCTACCCTAAAACCATGCCGACTTTTAGTGTATAGGTTATTACTTTCAAAAAATGTGGTAATCTGATTAGCATGCATTTCTCAATTACCTTTGATATTATAGGTAAAAGAGAAATTGGTCTGTAGTTTGAGACCAGAACCTTGTCAACTGTCCTAAAAATAGGCACAACCACAGCCTTTTTGAGCACCCCAGGAAAGCTACTCTCTTTAAAACAAAGGTTAATTAATTTGGTAAGAGGTACAATTATTATATTTTTAATTGCTTTCAATATTGCCGCTGTGATTCCAAAGATATCAGAACTGTTTTTATTTTTGATTCCATCAATTACCTCTCTCACCATGTTAAAGCTTACTGCATTAAATGAAAAGGATGCTAAGAATGATAAGGGACCATTCCAACTTTTTTAGTTTTTGAGAGGGTCAAATCCATTTTGAGGAATGTTTTTTATAAGATCGTGGGCATTTGTTGTGAAAAACTCATTGAATTCCTCTAGTAAAATTTCAGTGTTAGTAGGTGAAATATTTTCCCATGACCTCTTTGTCAGTTCACAACATTCCAAATGCATTTAATAGGGTTTTTTTGCTGATTTAATTATTTAAGTTATCATTTGCCTGTTTTTTGGCTTCTTTAATACAGATTTCGTAGTCTTTTTGAAACCTTCTTAATTCTTCCCTATCGCCTGGTGTACTATATTATTTCACTGCTTGGCTTAGAAGACACAAATGATCCCTCATACCCTTAAGCACCTCTTTAAACCAAGGCACTCGGTTAGCCTGTCCAGACTTAACAACAAACCTCTTTTTGGGAAATGATTCTAAGTAAGCCGATTCTAATTGTTCCATAAACATTAAATTTTATTTCTACACCATTATCCGAATGTATAAAATCCCAGGATTGATAAAATATGATAGAAACCATGTTGTGTTATCGATCTGAATACTCTCCCCTCTTGGGTTTTAATGGCTAATAAAGGCTGAGAAAATTTTAATATCTGTCCTAAGTGATCAGACAGACCCAAGTCAATAATGTATTCCGAACAGCATATTGAAGTCCCCAACCAGAACAAGCTTTTCACCCGCACCAACATTTTCCAAAATATTCTTCATTCCAGACAATAAGATGCCAAAATTGCCCAGAGGAGCCCTGTAAATAACAAATAAGTAAATACTGTAAGGTTTTAATAAAATACAACTAAACTCCATTGTTTCTTCAAGGTTTAGATGGGAGAATTTATCTATTTTATCAAATTTAAATTTGACAGAGTTACTAACTAATATAGCTGTCCCGCCCCCCTTACGACATTTGCGTGATGAAGCTTCTCCCCAGATATAACCGGTTAAACTAAAACATTTAGTTTCCTCCTCAGTCAACCACGTTTCAGTTAGGCAGACCAAATTGATTTTTTTATCACATACAAATGCTTCCAGTTGATCGACTTTATTTCTTACTGATCTGATATTATAATGCAACATGCTAATTTGCGGTACCGCCGCCTTTTGATAATGTATGCTCTTTTCAGAGACTCTAGGGTTTGCTGGTTCAAAAAATGAGGAACCAATAAGCTCATTCCTAATTTGGGTTACATTTTCAGTTAGAGGTTGTTAACATCGTTCACGAAAAAACATATATTAATATGGCTTTAGGAATCAGCATGTTCGAACGGTTATCATCAGACCTTATTGTTTTAATAAACAGCTCCTTAAGACTTACCAGTACCATAACGTACAATATTGATTTCCAATCGCAATTAAATTAGTCGCAGTGGCCTTGGTAAACTAGCTATTATTACTTTTATGTCGTTTATACTATGAGTACATGGCAGAAACAACATCCCTACCATTGGTTGCATAGGACAAAGCAACAGTGGTAAGCCATATGTTGAGTGCCATTGGTGTCGTTCATCAAGAAAATCCTTTTTTTGACAAATTTTAAAAATGTTATAATCGGTTATACTACTACTCACTGATTGATCAAGGCGATTGGCAAACTGATTCAATTCGTCCACCAAAGAAATAAAGACGGTACACTATGGGACAAAGTGGCATTTTGCGTCTGATAAATCTATAACTTTCTCTCTTTAGACATACTTTTATGAAGTGTTTCACACGTTATCTCGATTATATTACCATTAAATAAATAATATTTCTTAAGCGTAAATATATTTTAATAATTATAAAATATTAATAATAATTAGTAAAAATGTAGCATTATATGGTCCAAACATGTAATATTAAATATTAAAAAAAAATAACTAAGGTAGAACCAAAATCCTCCTGTTAACTAAAAAACATCATTTTTTGCTTCATTGTTTTAGTTTTTTAGTTATTAACGCAGTAGAACCCCTAGTTTATATTATCTTTATAACATAAGTTACTGTTAAAAATGATTCGTCTATCTGATTACCCACTTTTATGTAAAAAATTTTGACAATTTGGAACAGTAAGAGACTTGTCCTAACAAATTTTTTGTTGACAAACAAAAATCTTTTTTGGCTTTTTCGCAACTTAATAAAAATAAAATAAAATAAAAAGCCAAAAAAGATTTTTTTGTTTGTCAACGCAACAAATAATCTGAACACATTTAAAAATTTTTTGTTGTTATTAAAGTAACACCCTAACTAAACAAATATTATTTTTATTATCACCCATTTTTAGTGTCGTCCTACTTGACCGATAAACATTGTATATGCGGACTCGAAACTGGTAACAGCAATTTTGATTACAGTAATTTTGTTCGTCTGCCTCGTTCCTATTTAGTCAGTGTTGTGTTAGTATTATGTCAGTATTAGTTATAACCTATGTTATCGTGTCGCTATAAGATTAAAGCATTATTTACAATTTCGTCTTATATGATAATATTTCATATTGTAGAAAATTGTTTTAGAAATAAGGAATTTGGCATCTTGGTGAAAGTAAGTTTTCATACGATATTTGTATTCACCATCGCATGTAATTTCCCTGACAAATGATGTGGCACATCGCGCGCTTCGTTGCAGTGTTTTTCTCGATCCATCTACCGGATGAGATTTCCAGCAAGCATACAACTTTCTGCCAAGAAGTCACACACTTACAGTTAATTACTTTTTACATTTCGCTTAAATTGACCACGAAAAAATTAGCGAGTGTATTGCGTTAAGATGATGAAGCAAAAATAAATATGATTATTTTCAGCTACTCGTATAGTCTTTTGCGATTTCCAATTTTACCCACCATAAATTTGTAGTAGATGCAACGTCTGACTAGGGTTACATGCAGGGCAATTTAAAAAGATAAACTTAATGATCTTTCAAACACTGGTACCCGTGTACTCACAAAACAAGAAAATAAATATCTAATATTTTTCTAGAAAGTGGCCTTTTGTCGCCATGTAGTTAAAACTGCAAACATAATATTGATTGATATGTGCGCTAATAGCTTTCTCGACTTGAGATTTATAGTTTTTTTAATCTATCTGATTTAAACAAAAGGCGAAATTTATAACAACGATCTTTCATGACCTCAAGATATTTACCGGAATTATTACTTTCCTCGTAAGAGGGAAGCACTAATTGGAATTATAAAAAAAATCGTGAAAACTTCAGGGTCCTCAGATGCCCAAAAACATGTTTTCTGAATTCCGTCGGTCTGTCTATTCGCGGCATTGTTAAAAAACTTCTTGTTTAATGGGCTTCAAATCTTGTTAAGACATTAAGGATCATGGGAATAGGCATTGGTAAACATTCAATATGACGGAACGAAATCGTGGCCTAATAAAATGTAAAACAATATTAATAAAAAACTACTAACCCAGTTCTTAGGAATAAACTAGTTAAAATTTGCCATTATGGAGAAATATAAAGGCGGCCTAATTAAATATTTAAAAAATCAGCATCAAAAAACTACTTTTCCATTTAAGTTGGAATTTTGGCCAAAAATCAACAGAGAAACGGGTATGAATTGGTAAAATTTTGTTAAACCTATATGGTTAATAAAATGGCGGCCTAATTGAATGTTTAAAAAGTCGGTAAAATTCCATTTCCTAGAATAAAAACATACTTATTATGGAGGAAAATAATGAATGTCATACTTGATTTTTTTATAGCTTATGTAAATAAACGTACAAAAAATAAAAAAATAAATTAGTTATAAATAAACTAACAACAAACGAAATTTAAAAAATGGTATACTGGAGTATTGAAGAAGTGGTTTTGGATGCATGTATGTACATATGTTTGATCTGAAAGAAAGATGTGGAGATGAAAGATGTATATTGGTTTTAATCTGAATAATAGTTGTGATCCAGTAAAAACGGTAGAAAATATATACAAACTAAATATAAAAAAAAATAATTATAAAAATCGATAAGTTTCCTTTGCCAGGAACTCCCTCGTTATAAATATTTCCTTTTATTAGGAATAGTAAAGTGCGACCCAATTAGGTCAGTACATAATCATTTAAGAACACGTGTATACTATCTTTTTAAACATTTTTATTGGCCGCCATTTTGTTTCATCATGTTAGATTCCTACCAATATTTTATCAGTTTCTATCAATGCACACTTGATTTTTGGGCTTAATTTAAAATAAATTCAATAAGCTGTTTTTCCATAGACATACACCGCCATTTTGTTACGTCATATTTAATTCGTACCAGTTTATCCGCATACCACATTTAATTTTTCGGAAAAATTTAAAGTCAGTTGAATAAGATTTTTTTTGTTCCATCATCTTGAATTCCTACCACAAATTAACCAGTTTATCTCTATATCACACTTAATGCTTGCATACAATTTAACTAGGCGGCCATTTTGGTTTGCTATCTTATATTTATACCAAAATGTTATCAATTCATTCCTAGGTAACATTTCATTTTTGTGCAAAATTTGAGGAAATAGGATAATTAGATTTTTTTTACATTTCACTAGGCCGCCATTTTGTTCCGGCATATTGGAAAAATATTACCAGGTCATCTCCATATGACTCTTAATTCTTGACTAAAATTTGAAATTATTCTGATGAGTATTTTTTAAGCTATGTCGCAAAATGACAGACAAACCGACAGACCGATCGACGGATAAATTTTTTTTCACGGTGATGAATATTTTATTAGACCGCCATTTTGTTCCGCCATCTTGAATTAGTACTACAGTTTTACTAGTTCATCTATATACCACAGTTATTTATGGCAAACAATTTGAAATCGGTCCATTAGTAGTTCTTTCAGGCTGAATTTTTAAATATTTTATTAAGCCGCCATTTTGTTGCGTCATTTTGTATTTGTACCAAAATTTTTCCAGTTGATTGCTACATAATACGTGATTTTTGTGCAAATTAGATAATTAATTTTTAAGTAATAATTTATTTAACGCTTCATTAGGCCGTCATCTTGTTTCGGCATATGGGATTTTTACCAAAATATGACCAGGTCATTCCCATATAAGCCTTAATTTTTAACTGAAATTTAAACTTAATATGATGACTAGTTTTTGCCGCGAACTGACAGAGAGACAAACCGTCATACGGATCTACGGAATTTAAACAAAAAACATATTTTTTTGGGTTCTAGAGACACTAAAACGAGAAGATATGTAAAACCTGAGAGGGTGATTTTTTCAGATTAAAAACAATTTATTTGGCCGCCATTTTGTATAGCCACCTTGAATTAATACCACAGTTTTGCTAGTTCATGTTCTTGTGTCGACAGCCGTACGGGGCTATTGTTACTATGAGCATATTTCTCTTTCTGGATTGGAAAATTTTGAAATTTGTGTTTTCTGACGTTCGAAGTCAGACACGTAGAAAGTCGCTTAAAAAATAAAAAAGGGTAACTTTGAAGGCATTGTGCGGAGTCGAAGCCATGGCCACCGTCTAGGTGAAAAGGGGGTTTGATGGGCAATATAAAGAAGGTTTAGAGTCAATATAGGATTCTTATACCTCAGATGCCGCGTAAGCGGTCAAAATTAAACAAAAGCCAAAAAAATATTTCTGCCCTTCTAATTTTCATACATTCCGCTATTTTTTTTGGAGAAGAATAATGAGCTGCTGGAATTGTTTATGTGGTCCCGAAGTTCTCTCAAGAAATTAAAAAAGCACGTACTTGTGTTTTACGTTTGGCCCTGTAGCATCTGATCGGTTGTTCCTCGGTAAATCAGGCAAACACATAAAGAAACGTCTAGTTTTTTCTACAGACTGGTGTGAAATCCAGGATCATAAGTGCTTAGGACGAATTTTGAGAAATTCTTGAATTGTAGTGTGCACGAATTCTATTTACCATTCTTATAACCTTCATAATCGTTGGCGCTAATCGTCGTCTTCGGTCGACTAGCTTGGCCAAAGAACAATAGAAAACCCAATGGCGGTTTGTCATTATTGCCTGAGGACAGTATAACTTTGAATATCCATAGGAATAAAACAATCTTTGAGCCACCTAGTTGTTTACTTATAAACGGCAAATAAACGTTGGTTGAAAAGTTGGTTCAAAATACAAGAGTTCTAACCACACTACACCACAACTTATTACGTTCTGGACGCGCGTTTCGCTAACCAAGTCAGCATGATCAGAGGGGACTATAGATAATAGGCTCTCTGTCTTTATTTAGTGCTTTCTTACCACATTTAACTATTTCTATACTCTCAAATGCACCCAAAAATCTATTATTAGATACATTTTTAATTAACTTAAGATTATTTATTCCTATTTGGTGAATGTTTTCCAAAGCATGTTGGGCAACCCTTGACTTTTCTGTTCTTCCGTATCTTACATGTGCCATGTGTTCTTTAAAACGAATGTTTATAGAGCGTTTAGTTTGCCCAAGATATTTTAGATCGCAGTCTTTACAGCTAATTTTATAAGTGCCACTCCTCTCCTTCAAGTCGACTTGAAGAATTAGGGTTTCCAAAGAGATTTTTCAAACTGTTCTCCATTTTGTATGCTACTCTAAAACCTACATTTTTAAATACTTTTTCTAAACCTCTCGTATATCTGGGATCATATGGGATTAGTATGAACTTATTGGGAGCCTCAGGTGCTTGAAGAGTAGTGACATCTTTTAACATTTTCTTATGTTTATGTCTATTTACTAATTTATGTACAAAATTATCATTATATCCCTTTCATTTAGCTATTTTTTAATCCGATTCATTTCATTATAAAACGTTCTTTACTTAATGGAAAACTGAATAACCTGTGAGTTAAGAAATGAATTGCTGCCATTTTGTGTTGACGGCAATGGAATGAGTCGAATGTTATATAACTATCAGTATTAGTAAATTTCCTATAAATATCAAATTCTAATTTATCGTTATTTCTAGTAACTAACGTGTCGCCCATTGTTCTTCTTTTCATTCGTGAAATTAATGGAAGGATATTTATTGTTTAATGTTTCTAAGAAAGTGTCCAAATGTTCTGTTTTAGTATCAAAAATAGCAAATATATCGTCTACGTATCTATACCACACCCTTGGGAAATACTTGAGTTCTTTTTTTAATTGGATTTCTCTACCCTTAAACAAATTTGCAAGGAACCGAGATAAGCAATTGCTCATCGCAGTTCCCTCAAATTTATGATATTTATTGTTGAACTGAAAAAAAAATTGATTCATACATAATTTTGTGAGAAGCAAATACATACATCTCTATGATAAAATTTCGGAAACTTTCGAAAGTTGCGAATATTTTCGAAACTTTCGGTAATTTATGGAAATATATAGAAACATTCGGAAACTTTGTAATTTGGGATAGATTATGTAAAAATTTTGTATATTAAATAATATACATACATAAAAAAGAACAATTTCTATAAAAATCATGTTTATATGTTTGCATATTATCGATTAACACCACGTTTAAGTACTTACTATAGTTTAATATTAACCTCAAACATAAAATAAATATGTTTAAGTATGATACATACATGCATAAATGAAATAAATAGTTACAACTATGAACATACAAACAAATTAAATAACTCTGAACAATAAATAAAAACAAATAAAAAATAAATTAACATACATTCATAAATATAGTGTTAATTAAAATAAATAGTTACATATACGAACATACAAACTAACCAAATAAATCTGAGCATTAAATAAAAACAAATAAAAAAACAAATTAACATGAATTCCTAAATTAGTGTTACAAATTTGAGACGTACCCTTGGGATCTCGGAAACGGTAAGAGAGATACGAAAATGTTTAAATGGGGGCAACGGTTACCCGGATACGGGCCATCGCTATCATCCAATAACAATACGACCGCCGATCGAAAATAATCGGAAATCGGGAAGGAATACATTAATTCTAAAAACATTTAATTCGGCGAATAGGCATGTCATGGCAAAAGTATTGATAAACTTGATGTTTTGGTAAAGTTGCGAATATTCGCTACAAAATTGTGAACTTTCGGTGGAAAGTTCTTCCGAATATTCGCGACCTAGGAAACATTCGCGAACTTTATGAGCGAATATCTCCGAAAAATTCGCAATATTCGCCAATGTTCGTATGAAAATATTCGCGACTCGCATCTCTAAATATTCATCAATAATTTCTTTCCTCAAATTATTGAATTCAAGTAGTTCCTTTAGGTACTCTTTTAGTGAAAATTCTTAATTTTATCTAAGAATTCTAATGAGTTAGTAACCTCAAAGTTATCGTACGAGATATTTAATTTGCTGAATTCTTCTACTAACCATTTTGAAATATTGTACGTTGGTGATCCAACAGCTGAAACAATAGGTCTCATGGACTTCAAAGGTTTATGGATTTTGGGAAGGCAATACAATTTAGATAACTGTGGGTTACTATGTGTTAGTTTGAATTTTAGTTTATCGGATACAAGGTTTTCACACTATTTTAAGGTACTTTTTACTTTAAACCCAGAGGATCATACATTTTTCCAACCTCAGATAATATGACACGCTTGGTAATTCGTTTTACCGAAGGTGGCAAAGAAATATGAAAAACAAATTTGTCTGACTCACACGACCAAAGCATGCCTAACGTTTTACTAGCTTTGGACGATCCAAAGAAATATTAATCTTCACTGGATTCTGAGGCCTTAATTTTCTCTATAATATCCTTGCTATTCGATTTCCATTTGTGTCTGAACCAGAAAACAAATCGTCAACATGAAAATCCTTGATTATGACTTGAGAAGCTCGAGGATTTGAGAATTCATTCACAAGTGCTAACTGTGTGCCAAAAGGGCAGCACTCGCATTGCCATATGTCAAGCTATTTAGGGAAATTACTTGAAGCTCATCCTTGAGGTTGCACTCCACAAAATCAACTGCAAAAGACGAAATTCATCTTTGACCAGTATTTGCCTATGCATTTTGCATATATCGGCAGAAATCACCTACTGGTGTTGTCTAAATCGTAGCATAATAGACAGCAAGTCGTCTTGGACAACAGGGCCTACCATTTAAATAGAATTGTAAGAAAAGCCAGATGACGAAGTAGCTGAACTATTAAAAACAATGCTAAGCTTTGTTGTAGAGCTATCTCCCTTAAGAACACCATGATGGAGAGAAAAGAACGTAGGTTGGTCATTGGAAGGAATAAAAGGTATCATATGTCCCATATCTTGATACTCTTTCATAAAATCAATATACATTTCTTTAAAGTTTGATTTTTTTGAAAGTTTACGCTCCAAAGAATAAAACTGGTAAGTTGCCTGAATTTGAGAATCACCCAAAACTTCTGGACTATTCTTCAAAGAAATAGATACAATACATTTTCCCCGTTGAACATTTTCACAAAAAAGTCTTTCAGCCTGTGTTTCCTCTTCTGAAAGAATAGGATGTAAATGTAATTCCTTGATTTCCCAAAATTAGGCTAACTCGTTTTGAATATCTAAAGTCCATAAAAGATGACACGATGAACTTTTGGATTTAGAAATTCCCAATGGTCCAGAAATAAACCACTCTAGTTTGCTTTTTGAACGAAAGGTTTATTAAAACCAAGAGAAATCTTTTCATTATAAAGCAAATCCCAAAAGATATCTGCGCCAATAAGAAGATCTACCTGTCCTGGCTCGTAAAACTTAGGATCTGCTAGCTCACAATGTGGGGGAATATTTAAATTTAACGGATCGAAATAACTACTGGGTAGTTCTCCAGTAATTTGTGAAATAACTAGACGATTTAGATTTGCCTTGTAATTTGAATGACATAACTTTATTTGAATCTTACAACAAGCTTTAATACTTGAATGATTTTGACCAATACCAATAACTGATGAGTTTATTATGTTCAATCCAATGCCTAATTTATCTGCCAATTCTTGTGATATAAAATGTGACATGGATGCATTGTCTGATAAGGCCCTAACCTATATGTTTGTTACCCTAAACATCAAAACTTGCTCTTGGTACGAAAGGTTATGAAGTGAAATTTGTTCATGGTTAGAATTTTTGGGTTCCAAACTAGCATTTGGAGATAAAACTTCATTATTGTTGGTTTGTACATTTTTACTTGGATGGAGTAGTGAATTATGTAGTCTTTGCAAGACATTGACCTACATTTTTGAATATTGTGACCACTGTGTAAACAGTTGGGGCACAATTTTAAAGATAACACTTTATTTTTACGTTCTTCTACCGATAATGATAGAAATTGACTACAATTATAAAACGAATGTTGTTGCTTGCATAAATAGCAACAAAAATTAGCATTTTTTTGTTCTTGGCTTGGACCTTGGCCAGTATAAAATGAATTTTTGACCTTGCTTTTGTGAATGGCCACCTTATCAAGAAAATCAGCTCGTGCCGATAGAAAAGTTTTCAGTTCTGCCAAAGAGGGAAATTCATTCAGAAATTCTTGTTGTTATTGTGTCAACATCTAGCTTTTTAGTTACTATGAAAATAATCAAAGGGTCCCAAGAGCTCGTACTAATACCCAGATTCTCAAGGGAGCGAATATTTTTGGAAATAATGTCCACTAGGTTTCGAAAGGAGTTTGATGAATCAGGTTTAACGTCATAAATATTAATAAGTGCTTTTATGTGATTGTGGACCATTATGCACTTATTCTCAAAACGCTAGCATAGAATGTCCCAGGCAACTTCATAATTTTCTGCACAAATACTTATAGATTGAATGCAATGAGCTGTTGGTCCTCCTAAAGAAGCCTTAAGGTAATGGAGCTTCTCAATTGGTTCGAGATAAACGTTCTTATGAACTAAAGAGACAAAGAGACTAAATTCTAACCATCGCTCAAAATGACCTGAAAATTTAGGCAAGTCAATAACCAGAAGCTTAGCATTTGGCTTTTTACTTGAAACCGAAATCTGAGGCAGCCCGCTACCAAAAAAAGAACTTGTTTGAATTTGATCATCAAGATTATTGTAAGATAAAAGAAAATTTTTATTTTTTGAAATTTTTAAAAAATAAAGAGTCTTAAACTGCTCTAACTCATCTTCTGGAAGATTATCAGGATCTAAACCTTCCAGTTGAAACAGTAACTCTGTAAATTCTGAAAGTAAATGAAGTTTTCGTTTTAAACTCGGTCAAAATAATTAAAAAAACGCGTTAGCCTGCTTTTAACGCAAGCCCTTTTTTCGAACTAACATTTGAATTTGACTAATAACATCACCCCGATCGTCAATTTCGGTATCTGGGGACTCTTGAGGGGATTGTTTATTTTTAGATTTTTTTATTTGGGGCCATTTTATGCTAATATAATTAAAGGTAAATTGGCTAAAATTATATTAAACAAAATATTAAAAACACAAATTTAAATATAATATAATATGCTGAAAGAGAGAACTATATGATAGACATTAAATCAAGCTGTTCATGTAAGCCAAAAATCACACTGTATAATACTTATATCTTGCTCTTAAAAGCGCTCTCCACTAGGAATTAATTATAAATTACATGCATGAAATAACATTAGTTTAAGTAACAGATTATAACCTTCTTAAGGCACCTCGTATGACCTCTAATAATAAATTGAAATATAAACCTTTTTGGACTACTTTGTTATGTCTAAGTTAAGCTTAATATTATTATTAATGTAAAACTGAGCTTATTTCTTTACATGGAAATTTGATATTTCATGAAAAATACTTGTAGTCACATAGAAACATTAAATTATTATATATATTAGATATGTTTATGGTATTATAATATCAAGGGAAACTAGGAACCTAATAACATTCGAATTGTATTTTATGATACAGAAAATCAAACAAATAAAATAATACACTTCGATTTTGTATATATTTTAAGAACACTGTGTCTGTGTATGTTTTTAATTCCTAAACACTTTTATAGAGAATTTAAGATGATACAGTACGCACTATTTCGAAAACATGCAAAAGGTTACCTTAAAAAATCCTTTTATGTTGTGTAGTGGGTACCTGTAAAATTGACTTTGAGACTTCTGTTGAGGATACCTTACTAGAAACAAATTTGTCTCTGGATTCTCTGCAAACTGCTTGTGATTTCAGAAATCTTCCCAAATTACTGACGGGCAGACAGAATGATCAATTCAACGGGGATGAGATCATAAAATGATGCTGATCTATCCGGTATCGATTGGACCAAAATGGTGCTACTCGTCGTCTTCGGTCGAGTAGCTTGGCAAAAGAACACTAGAAAATCCAATGGCGGTTTGTCCTTATTGCCTGAGGACTGTATAACTTTGAATATCTATAGGAATAAAACAATCTTTGAGGCACCTACTTGTTTACTTATAAACGACAAATAAACATTGTCAGCTTGAAAAGTTGGAAGGCTTGCTACAGGAAATGATCATGGACGGGGACGCCGCCGTGCGCGTCTTGGCAGCCGCTGTTTCGCTCAACCAGAGTATGTCAGAGTTCAACCATTACAAATGTGCGACTGACACGGAGGCGGCGCGTACTCGGCTGGAGCAGTTCGAGAATATGAAAACGTTTTGAACTAGACAGCGCTGTTGCCAGTTCTAATCGTATCAGTACTTCCTGGGATAATAAGTATTAAATATATCAAAAATTCAATATTTTTGTTACAATGTTTACATTTTTTTAACCAAAGTTGGAAAATTGTAGTTTCGAGTAAAAATGCATTTATGTTCCTTTTGTCACTGAATTTGCCACTTTTTCAAGTTAGCCTAGCTTGCCAGCTATAGCTTTTACTGGCGTGTCATGATCAGTTTGACAGGGACGCTATATTTTTAAGTTAAAATGCCTCTCAAATTTGCATATATCTGTTGATCTATCTATGTTGAATGATGTGACGAGCGGAGAAAAAGAATATACATCCCGAAAAGTATGGAAATATTAGGAATCCTGTCTAAATAAAGTTATAGCAAGTATTTAATAAATACAATGGTGTGGAGATTTAAAGATGTGTATAAATATGTTCTAATTATTAAGAGATGTCTCCCTTTAAAGTAATAGTAAGCAATGCTTCAGTATGTTTAGTAACGGCTGGTAAAGTAGATTCGGAATAATTACTTTGTTTGGTATACGCAGGACTTAGAAGTAATTATATTTTTATTTTTTGCTGTATACCTATGCGGTGTTCGGTATTTAAAGTGCCGGTGACTTCAATATGTTAATATATGGTTTCTTGTTATGGGTTTGACTAAAAATATTTTAACACATGATAATATGACCCAATTTGATTAAAAAAAGCTTATATAACGTTGGGTCTATTATTTACCAGTTTTGAGAAAAATGGCCTTAAATTTTGTTTTTAAGCATAACGTTAATATTTTTATCAATTTACTTGTTTAAAAAACAGCAGGGTCGAACAAACATAAATTACAATTCGCAAACCACCTGGCTTAGTTTTTTGTTTATATATATATATATATATATATATATATATATATATATATATATATATATATATATATATATATATATATATATATATATTATATATATATTATATATATATATATATATATATATATATATATATATATATCCTCTGGGTTTTACCAATTTTTTTAAAAATTAGGTTAAAGCACATTATAATTTTAAGAATTTTGAAAATACGGGGTTAATGGTTTTTATTTTTTTTTCACTTTTCTATCTCCTGAATATTTGGTAAACTAGATAGATAAAATACATTTAATTTTTTACACCTATTTTTTTTAATTTGTACAAAATTTGGTTTTGGATTTTCTATAGATATTGAAAAAATATAAAAATATTTATGTAAACTTATTTTTTTATTATTCTTAACAAGAATCTGTTGGTGCATTGACTACATTATTATGTTCAATTATTTTAAACAATTTTCATATTTAGTCAAACGTACATCTGTCAGTCAGTAAGGTCGTTGTTTGTCATCCTATCTTTCTTTACTAACTCTAACGATAATGTAGAGCGAGACTTAGATATTATTAGTATAGAAAACTGCAGAAACGCCTAAAAAAAGAAGGTAAATGATGTGTATAATTTTAACAGAGAAGGAAGATTATTTTGGAATTATTTTTTAACGTATAAAATGCTGGTAGTTTTAATTAATTCAATAGTATGATGAAGACAATATTTTAAATGTTTTATTTTATTTACTTAAGTTAGGTATATATACGTAATATACGTTTAATATTGTTATTAGCTAAGGTTTGCCTCGGCCTGCCTTGGCTCTAAACTAACAATATTTGGGTTAAAATAGAAGAAGTTAGGTTAAACTAGGTTTGGTTTAGTAAGTATAGTTACAATAATAAGGTTAGCCTAAACAGCCCCAAATTTGTATTCAATATTTATAATAAAATATTAAAATCTTAATACCCAACAAATATTTTGGAAGTTTTTTCATTTTTTTAATTAAAACATTTGGTTTAGTAAATATATAACGAAAGTTTTGTTGCTCTTGGCTGTACAAAGAGACTACCACCATTTGCAGTCCTCTGAAAAGAATCCACTTCCGGACGAAATAAGGAAGATATAATTAGCGCTTTTTTTGCTTTTATGTTAAGTCAAAGAGATGTTAATTGCCTCGTATTTTGGTTAGACAATTGTTTAAGTCAGAACCAGAATATGTATGGCATATCAGCCAGTGAAATTCTGGTGAACTATTTTGAGCCCGGTCACAGTTTTATGGCATCTGATAGCTTCCATCACCAAATAGAACTATCCTTAAAGAAATAAGGGAAAATATATGACTTTGATGATTTTGTCAAAGCAGTTAGTGACCGTAGAATGAAAAACAAACCAGAAGTTAAAATTGTGAATTTTACTGATTTTTATTTATGGAAAGATTTAACATCTAAACAAAAAGTAAAACAGGACAGCAACCGACCGCTTCTGGCAAATATAAAACAGCTAAAAGTGAGCCGTGGATTATTTGTCCTAAAATACAAAAACTGGTTTGATCCAAATGAAATGAATTCAAAACCCTGGATTTTTTGTGTATAAAGGCAATGAAAAAATCTGGTTTAATTATCCCATTAACACGCATTTCTGAACCACGAGGTTTTCCCAAAACTAAGAAAGATGACCTGGTAAAGTTGTTAAATGGTACCATACCAGAAAGCAGGCAAATATTTTGGAAAAATCTGCCTGAATGCGAAGGCTAATAAATCTTTAACAATGTAATATTATTAAAAAATGTTTGTATTAATAATGTTATAAAACTTTTTCAAATTATTTTTTTTTTTAATTTTTTCTTTTAAATTCGGTTAATATATTTATATCCATTTAAACATTTTAATTTAATGCACATACTACTGTAAAATACACTAAATTATAACCGTCCGTGCAAAGGATAAACGCGGTAAAATAGGAAACCAACACTTGCCGCGTTTATCCTTAGAATCTTACTATAATTTAATAAATAATTTTGCGGTATGTGGAATCTTGAGAAAAATACAGTATTTTTTCAATTTTAGCTATTTAAGTGATAAACTACTATCACAAAAAAAAATTATTCACCCAAAAAAGTTTACTTTTATAACACATAAGTAAAGGCTGAGAGAAAACACAAAAATCGTGTTTTCTCAGTTTTATGTTTCTGTGACATACCGCGTTCTTTTTTATGAGGGCAGTATTATCCCAGGAAGTACTGATACGATTGTTAAGCAATTATTTCGCGTTTTTAAATTCATTTCATTTTTTCAAATTTTCTCATAAATTAGAACTGGCAACAGCGCTGTCTAGTTCAAAACGTTTTCATATTCTCGAACTGCTCCAGCAGAGTACGCGCCGCCTCCGTGTCAGTCGCACATTTGTAATGGTCGAACTTTGACGTACTCTGGTTGAGCGAAACAGCGGCTGCCAAGACGCGCACAGCGTCCCCGTCCATGATCATTTCCTGTAGCAAGCCTTCCAACTTTTCAAGCAATGTTTATTTGTCGTTTATAAGTAAACAAGTAGGTGCCTCAAAGATTGTTTTATTCCTCTAGATATTCAAAGTTATACAGTCCTCAGGCAATAAGAACAAACCGCCATTGGGTTTTCTAGTGTTCTTTTGCCAAGCTAGTCGACCGACGACGACGAGTAGCACCATTTTGGTCCAATCGATACCGGATAGATCAGCATCATTTTATGATCTTATCACCGTTGAATTAATCATTCTGTCTGCCCGTCAGTAATTTGGGAAGATTTCTGATGTTACAAGCAGTTTGCAGAGAATCCAGAGACAAATTTGTTTCTAGTAAGGTGTCCTCAACAGGAGTCTTAAGGTCAATTTAATAGGTACCCACTACACAACATAAAAGGATTTTTCAAGGTAACCTTTTGCATGTTTTCGAAATAGTGCGTACTGTATGATCTTAAATTCTCTAGAAAAGTTTATAGGAATTAAAAACATACACAGACACAGTGTTCTTAAAATATATACAAAATCGAAGTGTATTATTTTAATTGTTTGATTTTCTGTATCATAAAATACAATTCGAATGTAATTAGGTTCCTAGTTTCCCTTGATATTATAATAACATAAACATATATAATATATATAATAATCTAATGTTTCTATGTGACTACAAGTATTTGTCATGAAATATCAAATTTCTATGTAAAGAAATAAGCTCAGTTTTACATTAATAATAATATTAAGCTTAACTTAGACATAACAAAGTAGTCCAAAAAGGTTTACCGTTCCAATTTATTATTAGAGATCATACGAAGTGCCTTAAGAAAGTTATAATGTGTTACTTAAACTAATGTTTCAGTATTTCATGTACGTAATTTATAATTAATTCTTAGTGGAGAGGGCTTTTAAGAGCAAGATATAAGTATTATACAGTGTGATTTTTGGCTTTCATGAACAGCTTGGTTTATTGTCTATCATATAGTTCTCTCTTTCAACATATTATATTATATTTGAATTTGTGTTTTTAATATTTTGTTTAATATAATTTTAGCCAATTTACCTTTAATTATATTAGCATAAAATGGCCCCAAATAAAAAAATCTAAAAATAAACAATCCCCTCAAGAGTCCCCAGATACCGAAATTGAGGATCGGGGTGATGATGTTATTAGTCAAATTCAAATGTTAGTTCGAAAAAAGACTTGCGTTAAAAGCAAGCTAACACGTTTTTGAAATTATTTTGACCGAGTTAAAAACGAAAATCCTCGCAAAGCAACACTTCTTGAGCTTGAGATGCGTTTAAAAGAATTAGAACTTCATTTACTTTCAGAATTTACAGAGTTACTGTTTCAACTGGAAGGTTTAGATCCTGATAATCTTCCAGAAGATGAGTTATAGCAGTTTAAGACTCTTTATTTTTATTATATATATATATATATATATATATATATATATATATTTATATATATATTTATATATATATATTAATCACTCGGATGTTTTACACATCCAACTCCCTAAATGCAAATTTTACAGGGACGGCATAGACATAGATGGGGAGCCCGGGAGTTCCACATAGGTGTCACCCAAGGAAAGCAGTCTGGCGGTGACTAAAGCGTCACATCGACAGACTAGATGCTCGGAAGTTTCTTCTACCTCAGCACAAAACCTGCAGTATGGATCGTTGTCGAGTCCAATCTTATGCAGGTAATATTTCATCAGCCAGTGTCTAGTTAAGACCCCGGTAATGGTTCTAAGTTGACCTTTGTTTAGATTTGGAAATCTATTAGACTCAGAACGGCTATAAGGGCCTGATTTGAAGACCTTAGCATGTCTGCGTCCTGCTAGTTCGTGCCATTCAGCACGGAATTCATCGACAGTGCGATTCTTAATCCTAGCCTTGACAGCTGAAGGAGCAATTTCAAGAGCAAGTTCCGGCCCAGTGAAAGCTGTGTTGTTACCTTCCCGAGCCAGCTGATCCGCCCCTTCATTACCCCCAATGCCCCGATGGCTAGGCACACAAATGAGGCTAACCCTATTGGACTCACGCAGCCTCTCTAAGGCTCTCCTGCATTCAAGTGTTAGCAGCGAATTGACCCTATTTGAGGACAGCTTTAATCGGGGCTTGACTATCACAGCATATATAGATATGCTTGTCGTGATATCTTCTGGAAAAGTTTTCCCGTACGCATTCCAAGATTGCTGTAATCTCAGCCTGATATACAGTGGCATACCGTCCAAGAGCAAGACTAATTCTTGCCCTGGGACTCTCCTCATAGATTCTCGCCCCAGATCCCTCCTTCACTACAGAGCCATTTGTAAACCAGACAAGCCCTCCGGTTTGAGGAACGACGGGGAGGAATCCCTACATTGTTCTCTCTCAGGAACAATTACACAAAACCTTTTAGAGATAATTGAGACCGCAATAATTGCATCTTTCCTTGCTAGGAGAAGGTCTTATCTGATCAGTTGAGTCCAAACTCGTGTATGCCCAAAATTCCAGTCTCTGTGTATCCAACGACCCCAGTCGTTTAAACAAACAGAAGCCTTCCAAGCCTCTTCCTCTAGAAGCAAGTGCAAGTGGTCTTCAAATCAGGCCCTTATAGCCGTTCTGAGTCTAATAGATTTCCAAATCTAAACAAAGGTCAACTTAGAACCATTACCGGGGTCTTGACTAGACACTGGCTTGTGAAATATTACCTGCATAAGATTGGACTCGACAACGATCCATACTGCAGGTTTTGTGCTGAGGTAAATGAAACTTCTGAGCATCTAGTCTGTCGATGTGACGCTTTAGTCACCGCCAGATTGCTTTGCTTGGGTGACACCTATGTGGAACTCCCGGGCTCCCCATCTATTGCTATGTCGTCCCTGTAAAATTTGCATTTGGAGTTGGATGTGTAAAACATCCGAATGATTAAAATATATATATACATATATATATATATATATATATATATATATATATATATATATATATATATATATATATATATATATATACATATATATGTGTTTTCATTCCGGGTGTACATCCGTTCACTACTGTCGTTCTGAAAAGAACAGTTTTGCTGACGTTTCGCCAAAATCACATTTGGCATTTTCGAAGCTTTCTTTCTCGCGTCCGAATAGAGAATGTGATTTTGGCGAAACGTCAGCAAAACTGTTCTTTTCAGAACGACAGTAGTGAACGGATGTACACCCGGAATGAAAACACATTGTATTTTTCCATCCGTGAAGGAGTAAAAATCAACACTATACATATATATATATATATATATATATATATATATATATATATATATATATATATATATATGCCTACCCCAGCAAGGCTCATCAGGCAGTCGACAAAATGGTGAAAGAGTAATCCTTACCGTTAGTTATTTTGTTTGTATAACTTTTTAAAAATTGTTGAAAAATAAAGAGTCTTAAACTACTCTAACTCATCTTCTGGAAGATTATCAGGATCTAAGCCTTCCAGTTGAAACAGTAACTCTGTAAATTCTGAAAGTAAATGAAGTTCTAATTCTTTTAAACGCATCTCAAGCTCAAGAAGTGTTGCTTTGCGAGGATTTTCGTTTTTAACTCGGTCAAAATAATTTAAAAAACGTCTTAGCCTGCTTTTAACGCAAGCCCTTTTTCGAACTAATATTTGAATTTGACTAATAACATCATCACCCCGATCGTCAATTTCGGTATCTGGGGACTCTTGAGGGGATTGTTTATTTTTATATTTTTTTATTTGGGGCCATTTTATGCTAATATAATTAAAGGTAAATTGGCTAAAATTATATTAAACAAAATATTAAAAACACAAATTCAAATATAATATACTATGCTGAAAGAGAGAACTATATGATAAGACATTAAATCAAGCTGTTCATGTAAGCCAAAAATCACACTGTATAATACTTATAGCTTGCTCTTAAAAGCGCTCCACTAGAAATTAATTATAAATTACATGCAAGAAATACTTTAAACATTAGTTTAAGTAACACATTATAACTTTCTTAAGGCACCTCGTATGACCTCTAATAATAAATTGAAATATAAACCTTTTTGGACTACTTTGTTATGTCTAAGTTAAGCTTAATATTATTATTAATGTAAAACTGAGTTTATTTCTTTACATAGAAATTTGATATTTCATGAAAAATACTTGTAGTCACGTAGAAACATTAAATTATTATATATGTTTATGTTATTATAATATCAAGGGAAACTAGGAACCTAATTACATTCGAATTGTATTTTATGATACAGAAAATCAAACAATTAAAATAATACACTTCGATTTTGTATATATTTTAAGAACACTGTGTCTGTGTATGTTTTTAATTCCTATAAACTTTTCTAGAGAATTTAAGATCATACAGTACCCACTATTTCGAAAACATGCAAAAGGTTACCTTGAAAAATCCTTTTATGTTGTGTAGTGGGTACCTATCAAATTGACCTTGAGACTCCTGTTGAGGACACCTTACTAGAAACAAATTTATCTCTGGATTCTCTGCAAACTGCTTGTGACATCAGAAATCTTCCCAAATTACTGACGGGCAGACAGAATAATCAATTCAACGGGGATAAGATCATAAAATGATGCTGATCTATCCGGTATCGATTGGACCAAAATGGTGCTACTCGTCGTCTTCGGTCGACTAGCTTGGCAAAAGAACACTAGAAAACCCAATGGCGGTTTGTTCTTATTGCCTGAGGACTGTATAACTTTGAATATCTATAGGAATAAAACAATCTTTGAGGCACCTACTTGTTTACTTATAAACGACAAATAAACATTGCTTGAAAAGTTGGAAGGCTTGCTACAGGAAATGATCATGGACGGGGATGCCGTGCGCGTCTTGGCAGCCGCTGTTTCGCTGAACCAGAGTACGTCAAAGTTCGACCATTACAAATGTGCGACTGACACGGAGGCGGCGCGTACTCTGTTGGAGAAGTTCGAGAATATGAAAACGTTTTGAACTAGACAGCGCTGTTGCCAGTTCTAATTTATTAGAAAATTTGAAAAAATGAAATGAATTTAAAAACGCGAAATAATTGCTTAACAATCGTATCAGTACTTCCTGGGATAATACTGCCCTCATAAAGAAGAACGTGGTATGTCACAGAAACATAAAACTGAGAAAACACGAATTTTGTGTTTTCTCTCAGCCTTTACTTATGTGTTATAAAAGTTAACTTTTTTGGGTGAATAATTTTTTTTGTGATAGTAGTTTATTACTTAAATAGCTAAAATTTGTAAAACTACTGTATTTTTCTCAAGATTCCACATACCGCAAAATTATTTATTAAATTATAGTAAGATTCTAAGGATAAACGCGGCAAGTGTTGGTTTCCTATTTTACCGCGTTTATCCTTTGCACGGACGGTTATAATTTAGTGTATTTTACAGTAGTATGTGCATTAAATTAAAATGTTTAAATGGACATAAATATATTACCCGAATTTAAAAGAAAAAATTAAAAAAAAATATTTGAAAAAGTTTTATAACATTATTAATACAAACATTTTTTAATAATATTACATAGTTAAGATTTATTAGTCTTCGCATTCGGGCAGATTTTTCCAAAATATTTGCCTGCTTTCTGATATAATACCATTTAACAACTTTACCAGGTCATCTTTCTTAATCTTGGGAAAACCTCGTGGTTCAGAAAGGCGGGTTAATGGGATAATTAAACCAGATTTTTTCATTGCCTTTATACACAAAAAATCCAGGGTTTTGAATTCATTTCATTTGGATCAAACGAGTTTTTGTATTTTATGACAAATGATCCACGGCTTGCTTTTAGCTGTTTTATATTTGCCAGAAGCGGTCGGTTGCTGTCCTGTTTTACTTTTTGTTTAGATGTTAAATCTTTAAATAAATAAAAATCAGTAAAATTCACAATTTTAACTTCTGGTTTGTTTTTCGTTTTGCTTTGACAAAATCATCAAAGTCATATATTTTCCCTTGTCTCTTTAAGGATAGTTCTATTTGGTGATGGAACCTATCAGATGCCATAAAACTGTGAGCGGGCTCAAAATAGTTCACCAGCATTTCACTGGCTGATATGCCTGGAGAATTAACTATTCTAACCAAAAGCGTCATAAAACACTAATTCTTGTTCTGACTTAAACAATTGTGTAACCAAAATACGAGGCAATTAACATCTCTTTGACTTAACATAAAAGCAAAAAAAGCTCTAATTATATCTTCCTTATTTCGTCCGAAAGTGGATTCTTTTCAGAGGACTGCAAATGGTGGTAGTCTCTTTGTACAGCCAAGAGCTACAAAACTTTCGTTATATATTTACTAAACCAAATGTTTTAATTAAAAAAATGAAAAAACTTACCAGCATTTTATACGTTAAAAATTAATTCCAAAATAATCTTCCTTCTCTGTTAAAATTATACACATCATTTACCTTTTTTTTTTAGGTGTTTCTGCAGTTTTCTATACTAATAATATCTAAGTCTCGCTCTACATTATGGTTAAAGTTAGTAAAGAAAGATAGTATGACAAACAACGACCCTATTCACTGACAGATGTACGTTTGACTAAATATGAAAATTGTTTAAAATAATTGAACATAATAATGTAGTAAATGCACCAACAGATTCTTGTTAAGAATAACAAAAAAATAAGTTTACATAAATATTTTTATATTTTTTCAATATCTACAGAAAATCGTACATGGCATAATTACCAAATTTTGTACAAATTAAAAAAAATAGGTGTAAAAAATTAAATGTATTTTATCTATCTAGTTTTCCAAATATTCAGGAGATAGAAAAGTGAAAAAAAATAAAAACCATTAACCCCGTATTTTCAAAATTCTTAAAATTATAATGCTCTTTAACCTAATTTTTTTAAAAATTGGTAAAACCCAGAGGATATATATATATATTTATATAAGATATAAGTATTATACAGTGTGATTTTTGGCTTACATGAACAGCTTGATTTAATGTCTATCATATAGTTCTCTCTTTCAGCATATTATATTATATTCGAATTTGTGTTTCTATTTAATATTTTGTTTAATATAATTTTAGTCAATTTACCTTTAATTAAAAAAGTTCTTTTTTTGGTAGCGGGCTCCCTCAGATTTCGGTTTCAAGTAAAAAGCCAAATGCTAAGCTTCTGGTTATTGAGTTGCCTAAATTTTCAGGTCATTTTGAGCGATGGTTAGAATTTAGTCTGTTTGTCTCTTTAGTTCATAAGAATGTTTATCTCGAACCAATTGAGAAGCTCCATTACCTTAGGGCTTCTTTAGAAGGACCAACAGCTCATTGCATTCAATCTATAAATATTTGTGCAGAAAATTATGAAGTTGCCTGGGACATTTTATGCTAGCGTTTTGAGAATAAGTGCATAATGGTCCACAATCACATAAAAGCACTTATTAATATTTATGACGTTAAACCTGATTCATCAAACTCCTTTCGAAATCTAGTGGACATTAGTAGTTATTTAAGGAGAGAAGGGCCTCCTCCTCCTCATTATGCATCTACTCCTAATCGAGTTTGTTAACTTAGCCTTGTCGCCGAAGGTTATTTCTTTAAGCTGTGGCCAATAATATAGTATTACTTCGAGAGACTCCCCTCTTAAAGTTAAAGCTTAAAAGGGGTAAATACGATTTTGCTGCTTCAATTTAAAGTTGTAAATGTAAAGTAACAAACATTTCTGAAACTTGTCAAATGTCTAAAAGAAAAAGGGGCTCTCGAAGAGTTTTAAAGCAAGTAAAATTAAAAAGAAATAAAAAAGAAAATAAAGTGACAGAAGAAATTTCCGATGAGTGTCCTATTTGCTATATACCTTTAAAAAATGAAGAAAGATGCAGACCTAATTCTTGTGATCATAAATTTTGCCTTAACTGTTTAGCCGAGTGGACCGTGGACAGTTTTTTAACGTGTCCATTGTGTAGAAAAGAGTATTGCTTTATCATTTTGTTATTTAATTCTGAAACCATTCCTTTGCATTATTGCCACCTTATGAAATTTAAAAACCTGAATCTCAGTGAAGTGAAAGTTTATTTTAAGAATATTTTAACTCTATAAACATGGCTAATGTGAACGAGATTGTACCGGATGAAGTATTGGAAGTGGTGAACATTTATGACTGTGTAAACATCAACCTTGCTGAAGGAGAACGTTTGGAGCTTCAAGATGTAAATAATTTTATTTCAAATGACATTGAATCGGGTGATTCAGATCTAGAAATTGACCAAGCTGATGAAAATGCAACGGCAAAAAAGGCGTTAGTACCGATTTTTCGTGAACATTTCATAGATAAAATATTTTGTATTGTTCAAAGTTATGTGATAGTTCGTACGGTATTAGACATAAAAAAAATACATTATGTTATTTTTGTTATTACATACATCAATTGTCTCTTGGAAATGGTTCTCACGAACATATAAACACTCATTATAAACGAAGTGTTAGATATTCAGATTTAGATATTAGATGTACAATTTGTTCAAAATCATTGTATCAGATGATACTTCCAGACATTTGTGTTTTTTGTAATGTAAATACAATTCAAATAGAAGTTGACGAAGTTCCAAAAACGTAATTTATTTTTTAGTTTTAAAATTAAAAAGTATTGCTTATAATCTGGACCATTCATATGTTTATGGAACTATTATACTAAGGACTGCTATTTTCATCTCCATATAATTCTATTCGATGGATATTTTCCATGGTTACAATTTTCTCAACAATCGTTTCCACGGTAAATATTTGAAGAATAAAGTTATTTGGGGATAGGATGTACAATTTAAGACATGCTTGTAACATTACATCTACAACTTTAAATTCACTTGCAGCTAATACAAAATAAAATATAGAATGTTAGTTTGTTTTTTATTTATTTTTATACCTATGTCAGAATCCAGATACCGACATTCGTAAAAATACAGCTAATCGAAATTTATAACATTTGGATATTATTAAGGTTATATTTTTCAAATAATTCTAAATTACTGTTATATAGCCTTTTTATGGCATTATTACATTCACTTTAATAAAACAACTCCCAGTTAATAAGTGTGGAGCTTATTAGGTGACTAAAAAGACATGTATATTTTTTAAGCTATATATAAATACAAATCAATATATGTTTTACTTGTTATGTATGTAAATTAAAAAAGGGCCTGGTGTGTTATTTTGTCTATCTGTAATAAAGTAATTGCTGAAATATTGTTGAAAACCACAATATAAAATACTATTACTAAACACTATTATTTTTAACTGCGCTATTACTAGATCATTTAAATCTGCTTTTCCGAATTTTTTTAAGAGACTATAAATTTATTAAAACGACGTGTGCATTGTATTAAGCACTTAATTAAAACATAATGTAACCAAAATATTACAACTTATTAAGCTTTGTTTAAATTTTGTATAAATCTTTGCACAGTACTTCTAATTTTATTGTATCTAAAAATAGTTCTTTTTCACTCTTTTCACTTGTCTTTAAGCATTTTAATAGTTTAACAGACTGTTCCTATTTTTCTAAATATGCAGTTCTAGTAAATGTTTTTGCTTCTATATACAATAAACATGTTAGGTATGTGAAATAAACAAAGCAAAATTTGCCACCAATATTACACGTGCAAATAAAAAAAAAATGTGTATTTTTTTTTTCAGCAGTCAATTAATAATTAAAACTTGACGAAAATATTATTACTTACAGTTGACTAGATTCCATAAAATGATTTGCGTAATAATTTAATTGTCTCTAAAAAATCGTTTTCACTATTTCTTCTATTATCTCTATTATCTCTCTCTCTCTATATTTTCCTGACTTATAAGAGGAATCTCAGGTCCACTGGTTGAAGAAATTTCATTTATTTAAGGTGGCAAGCGGACATGTGAACGGGATCATGTTTAGAGAGTTGCATGTAGGCTATAGCATTGACCTTTAATAAACCAGTCTAGAAACCTTCGATTTCTTTTTATAAACTCGACCGTCTTATGCTTTTAGTTAAATAGTTCTTAAGTTTCGTTTAAGTCGTAACACGTATTTGTGGAGTTAAAACATTTCCCGTTCTTTCCGTTCCGTTTCATATAAGATTATTTTTACATTTTTGCAAATTTACAATAATAGAGGGTAAAAAAGTTCAAATTTTGCAAAATGTGTATGTTCCTGCAATTCTAAATTCAAGCGATAATTTAAGACAAAGGAGCCGATTTTTCAGGGACATCGTGCAAGGTATGTTAGAAAATAATGCTCGTTTGCAACTTAATTCTATAAATAAAAAATATATTTTTGAAGAGAACTTGCAAACAACTAATTCTAGTACTATCCTGACCCAAGAGCTAATTAATATTTTAGAGGACAATAATTCTAATCCTATTGACGAACCAACAGACGAAATTTTAGAAGACATATCTAAATTTAAAGATTACTTGGGTATAGGATCTTCAAAAAACAAATCATGCAATATCTCTTCTCAAAATTCTAATTCAAATTTAGCAGGCGTTGTATTTAAACCAGAATTTTTAGAGGTTCACTCACAAAATTTAGAAGACATAACAAAATCGAAAGACTTTAGGTATATTTTCGGCCGACAATCATGACAGTTCAAATTCAGAAGATTTGCATTTTAATATTGATATCATACCTTGCGATAACAATTTGCAATATTTAAACGTTACTGAAAATGTTTCAAATTCCAAATTTTCTGTTGACCCTTTTACCAACAATTGTTCTAATGAACCCACTTTCTGTGATAATAGATCACCTTCTGGTTCGAATTTCTCAGTTGATCGAAGAAATGACATTTTCAAAAATATTTCACCTCCGAATTTCACTTCTGTTTTATCTGATTCTGATAGTGATATCACTTGCGGGCAGAGAAGTCCAATTTTTCTCCAAGGGTCCCAGTATAGTAATATTTCTCAGGCAGAATTTACGCCTAAAGAAAATACAAATTTGCAACTATGTTCTCCAGAACCATTTTCTCCAGAACCAAAAACACCTGAACAATTTTATTTTTATAGGACAAATTCGACGCAAACAGACAACGATGGGTCAAAAAAATTCATTTTGGCATTAAAAAAAACTAAAAGTAGGGAATCACGGATTACTTTGTCAAAATTACAATCTTTTGGCTTTTGTTTAAACAACTTGTTTGACTCCCAACTAAAAAATAATTCCATCGATAAGGAACAAGAGGAAATTTGGAATAGAATTAAATGTATATTTGATGGGTGGATTCTATGGATTAAAAAATATTCACATTTTTTTTATCGCCCCCTCTCCCCTATGACCTTCTTTAAAATCCTATTTAAGTTTTGTTCCTACAGTTTTAACTCAGTACGTAAGAAACTTAATGACTGCTTCCCAAGAAGAGATTAGTTAAGGCACATTTTTTTTTTACTTCAGCCCAAAATGAATCTTAAATGTTTAAACTGTAACAAATTTTTTACTTTAGAGACAATTTAAATCGTCACATAAAAAACAAGTGTGTAAAAGTATCAGCAAGGGGTAAACAACAACTAGAAGTTTTGGAAAATTCATCGGAGCAAAGATTGAAAAAGAAAGAAGGTAAGAGTTTATTTTTTATAGTATATTCTACATTTTACGTCTGGCAACGCAAAGCAATACTTTGTTTTTAAAACTCATATTACCTATTACATTATTTTATATATTCAACTTGTAATTTTTTTTTATACTTAATACAGAGTGTTTTCAGTTAAAGTGACGAAATTTTATTGGTATTCATTTTGTTAAATATAAGTACGCTATTACGATTGCAAACTCACCTATTTTACATGTAAATTTAAGTTACGATTTGCAGTTTTAGAGTCATTTTAAGGCGTGAAATTTTCTATGAAATATTGACAGCAGTGACTTCACTATTTTAGATTTATTTTTATGTCACTGCAGCACTTATTTTGCACTGTAAACGTATTTTGAATTTACTTGGTGATTTTCTATTATAATGTTAAGTTATTTAGAGAATGCTCTTGTTTTAGAAAGCAACCAATTTTGTGAACATTGTAAGAAATGTATTAGAACATCACTATGGGGTAGCCACCTTCGAACCAATACACATAAAAATACTATAGCTTTGAGTGCCGAAGAAAGTGGAGTAGAAATTATTAAATCTGCTTTTGATAAAAGAATCATGTCATACAGAATTTTAGCAGAAGCCTTATATGTAAACATTCAACTGTTTTTCAAGTGATATATCAGACAAAATTAGAAGCTTAATAGAAAAATTTCTTGAAACACATACAGGTTTAAAATTAAATGTGGAATTATTTGGCATTTACTTCAATCCTGGTAACGGAGTTCACGCAATTAAGTCATTCAATACTCCTTTTAAAGTTATTTGTACCAGCTCAGATATTATATCGAACATCAACGAAATGTGTGAAATAATAGACCGAAAGGCTGATGATTTAGCAGAAAAAGATTCAGGTAATTTTTTAAATATTTTAAAACCATTTTATATTTTATTAAAAATCATAAAAAATCTAATATATTCTAATACATTTTTTTTTGTTGCAGGATGGGTTCTTTTGAAACTTTTGCATCTAGAAATGAATTTTAACAAATATAATCCACTGCGTTCTTCTTCCTACATTCCACTACCGGAAGAAATCGAGTTTAAGCGAGCTGTTATTAACCTTCGAAATCAGGACCATTATTGTTTGGCGTGGTGTGTGATAGCTGCAATGTATCCTCCAACTGGATTGGAATATGAAATCCAATCATATCCGCATTTCGAAACTATCTTGGATACTTCAGGTATTGACTTTCCTATAGCTTTAAAGGACGTAGAAAAATTTGAAAGACAGAACAATATATCTATTAATATTTATTCTTTGGAAAAAATTAGAAAAAATTTTATGTTCAGTTATGAAGTAATAGGTCCACTACATTATTAAAAATCTAAAAAACCAAACCATATTAATTTATTATTAATTAGTGATGATGATGGGAATTTTCACTACTGTTATATTTTTGATTTAAGTAGATGAATATCAAGTCAAGTTTCAAAACATAATGGAAAAAAATATCTATGTGATGGATGTCTTCAATATTTCAGTTCAGAAGAATATTTAACTAGACATAATACTTTTGACTGCGATTTTGTAAGAATAAATTTACCATCAAAAGATTATAAAGAAGACAAATTTAGGAAAAACGTACCGGGACATATTCTTAAATTTGAAAATATTCAAAATCAAATGGAAGTTCCTTTTGCCGATTTTGAATGTGTACTTAAATCTGTTGATAGCATCGATAATGTAGAGTTAGGTTTACATAAAACCTACACTGTAAAAAAATTTGAACATGTCCCTTATTCATTTGCATATTACTTAAAATGTTCGTTTGATGATAATGTTTCAAAGCTAGAATTGTACAGAGGACCTAATTGTGCTCAAGTCTTCATACATTTTTTAGAAAGGAAGGTTCATGACTTATATATTAGGTATTTAGGAAATTTAAAAAAATATGGAAAAATTAACTGAACTAGAAAAATTGAGCTATCAGTATTCAAGCAAGTGTCACATTTGCAACAAACCATTTGAAAATGATAATGAAAAAGTGGCAGATCATTGCCATTTAACCGGAAAATATAAAGGAGTTGCACATTCCTTATGTAACTTAAATTATAAGCATCCCCATTTTATTCCAGTCATATTTCATAATTTAAAAAATTACTATTCCCATTTATTTATAAAAAATATATGCCACAGTCATGAGCAATTGTCGGTAATAGCACAAAATAAAGAAAAATATATTTCCTTTCAGAAACATATAGAAGTAGACAATTATTATGACCGAAAATTGGGATTAAAAGAAAGAAATTATATAAATTTAAGATTTATTGATTCTTTTCAATTTTTACCTTATTCCCTTGCAAAATTATCTAAAAAGCTAAGTGATAATCAGTGCAATGTTCATAAATATTTTACTGATATTGAAAAATTTAAATATATTCGACTAAAGGGGGTATTTCCATACAGTTACATTAAAGACCTTACAAAATTAAATAAAACCGCATTACCTAAACAAGAGGAATTTTATAATGACTTGACGAATGAACATATTAGCAAAGAAGAATATGAAAGGGCAATAAAAGTGTGGAAATTATTTAATTGTAACACCTTAGGTGATTATTCTGATATTTATCTAAAATCAGATGTTTTACTTTTAGCAGATATTTTTCAAAATTTTAGAAAAACTTGTATGAACACCTATAAATTAGATTCGGCACATTATTATACATTCCCCGGTTTGAGTTTTGATTCCTGTTTACGCTATACAGGTGTTCAATTAGAACTTCTGACGAATCCTGATATGTTACATTTTTTTAAAAGTAGTTTGCGAGGTGGTGTTAGTACTTGCGCATGTAGAAAAGCCGTTAAAAATAATTTATTTCTTTCTGATTTCGATCCTTTAAAACCTTCTAATTTTATTATGTATCTCGATGCTACCAATCTTAATGGATACGCAATGTCTCAATATCTTTCACAAAAAAATTTCATATGGCTTTCAAAATCAGAAATAGACAATTTAGATATTATAAACCTTTCCGACTCCTCCGAGAAAGGCTATGTGCTTGAAGTTGATTTGGAGTATCCTACGGACTTACATGATTCTCATAATGACTTTCCTTTTTGTCCTGAAAATTATAAACCCCCAATTCTAATTGCGCAAAGCTAATACCAAATTTAAACGATTAAGTAAAATATGTAATTCATTATACACTTTTAAAACAGTGTATTGAACATGGATTGAAATTAACTAGGGTACATAGAGTTTTAGGGTTTACTCAGTCACCATGGTTAAAACCGTATATTGACTTGAATACAAAACTACGCAATGAGTCTAAAAATGAATTTGATAAAAATAATTATAAATTAGCAAATAACAGTATATATGGAAAAACTATGGAAAATGTCGATAAAAGAATTGACATAAGGTTAGTTACACAGTGGTCAAAAAATCACAGAAAAGATGGCGCAGAAAATCTGATTGCCAAACCGTATTTTAAAGAATTAACTGTGTTTTCTGAGAATTTAGTTGCTATCCAAATGAAAAAGTTTTAGTAGAATATAATAAGCCAATTTGCATAGGATTTTCAATTTTAGATATTTCAAAAACTGTAATGTATGATTTTTTTTATAACTTTTTGAAGCCTCTTTATGAAGATAAAGTTAAACTTTTGTACACTGACACAGACTCTTTCATACTAGAAATACAAACGCAAAATGTGTATGAAGATTTAAAACGTAATATAGAGAAATTTGACACATCAAATTATAAACCAAATAATATTCATGAAATGCCAATAACCAAATCTGTAGTAGGGAAGTTTAAAGATGAATATGCTGGTGAACCCATAAAGTGTTTTTACGGCACTTCAGCCAAAGCATATTGTGTCAAAACGGAGAGTGATACTCTTAAGAAGGCCAAGGGAATTAAAACCAGTAGTATTAAAAAACAATTATATTTTGTTCATTACAAAGATGCTGTTGAAAATAATTCAAAAATCTTCTGTACAATGTATTTATTTTAATCTGGTTTACATACAATTTACACCGAATTAGTAAGTAAATTGGCCTTAAGTTCTTCTGATGATAAAAGATTTAAAATTCCTAACAGCTTCGATACACTTGCGTGGGGTCATCAGGATATTCCTTTTTACGAATGGTCAATGAACCATGAAGACCTTTCAAATTTGTAAATTCAATTTTCCCTTCCGTTTTTAGTTTTCAAGGTTACAGGTTATATTAAATATCAGAAGAACTCGTAGTCAGTTTTCAGTTGTTTCTTTAACTGCTTTAGTACTGGAAGTAAATATGTGTTTAGAAAGCTTTGATTCTGAAATTTACAACAATTTCTATAGAAATTATGAAAAACGGCTTTCCTCATTTAAAAATTGGAACGGAAAATTGAAACCTCAAGTGTTAGCAAGAGCAGGATTTTACTACACTTCATATAATGATAATTGCAGATGTTTTTACTGTGGTGCAGAAATATTTGAGTGGACATATGATGTCTGTCTGTCCCATTGATGAACATTATAAATATTATAAAACTTGCGACTTGGCTGTATGTTTGTGGTTTTCGAAAAGTAGAAAAAACAAAGAACAATATTTATTTAAATGTACTAATGACAAAATAGGCACCTATAAAACGATGTTTTGTATATTGACTTGTTTGTTCAACATTTTTTTGATCAATCGATATTTAAAGTGTTAAGAATAATTACTTATTTTTCCAGAAGCATTAAATTGTTTATTTTTTACTGTTGTGTACGTTTTAAAAAGTGCTAATGAAATTTATTAGCTATAAAATGATTTTATATGTTTAAAAGGAAAATAATGGATTTTATGATAATTTCTTTATTTAATGTATCTCTTTTTTTCTATATTTTTACCATTTTGTGGCTTATTTATTAAAGTGTGCTAATAAAAATTGTCAATACTAATATTTTTCTCTATAATTATTTGTTTTCCAAAATAGCTATTACTCATTATTTGAAATGTAAGAATGTAAAATGTATTTTGTTTTATTGAAAATTTTTGCAAAAGTATTTAAATTTACTTGTTCTTGTATTTTAACCATTCTCTTCTTGGTATTATATTAAACACATTGCCTTTATTTAATCCAGTTTGTTTTATTATGCATACCCATATTTTATTATACGCTATTGTAGCAAACTCCATGTGTGTGTATCGTCCATCTAAAGTGCTAAAAAGTGAAATATGTTTTAAAAAAAATATTGAAACAGTATGGCCCGAATCTTGCCATATCATGAAAACTGAAAAAATTAACAATAGTACAGTAGTTTTTTCTTACCAGATCAAGCTAATAAAGACAGTAATTTTTTCAAAATTTTATATTATTATTATAATAATACGATTTTTGACACTAACTGGATTCAAAAATATGTAGAAAACATTTGATGCGAATTTAATTATAATTAAACTCTTTTTCATAGCAGAAACTCCGATTTTGGCATGTCATACATATTATATATTATAATAATTGTATTGGTATTTTTAACATTAACTTCTCTTTATTACCGATATAAATTAAATTAAAATACTATTATTTTCAAGTTTTCTGTATCTAAAATATTTTTAAAAAACCTTGAATTCTAATGCAGAGTAGTGGGGGAATTGATATAAAACCAAGAGATGTTTTAATAAGTATTTAAATATAGCAACTACAATGTTTAGTAAAACTACCCAAGCAAGTGTATATTCGTTAAATTCTAAAATGAACAGTGAAAGTAAAGTTTGCAAAAAATTAACTCAAAAACTTATTAATTTTAAAATTTATTATCTGAACAATTGTGCCTCAAAGTTTCTTCGTGTTGGATTGCGATTAGATGATTTTTCACCAACAATTCAAATAGGAAGTCAAAATGGATTTTCTATTAGTTTTGATGAAGAAGATTGGAAGAAGTTAGCGATATATCAGAAAGTTATAACAAGTTATTTTTATACGCCTGGAAGTGACTCGTTTCCGGTTATTATTGGTGACATTACTTTATATTTTGAAAAAATTAATTCTACTCCTATTATAAGAATTCAAAAAGTGGACGGAGTTTATGTTTGCCTTGCGTCTGATTCCATGGATAAATTATGGGAACTCCAAGAACTTGTTGAATACAGGCTTAAAATACTTAGAAACCAAGAATTCGATAAGTACTTCAATATGTATCAAATTTCGAATCTCAATGAGGGAGGTAAATTGTTAACGAATGTATATAATGTTCTTAATCCAAGCCAAAACACCAACAGTGAAAATGTTAGTACAATGTTGGAAATGTTAATAATGCAAAAAGAAAATATTATGAAGAAATCAGTGCATTTTAATGAAGCTAACAATAAAGTTCATTTATTAGTAAAGTGGAAGTTTACATATAGGCATGCTCGAATATGTGAATATCAAAAGTTTTATTTAGACAGGGTGCGATTTGAGAATAGGATCTTGGAGTACGAAAAAATTATTAGCAATATTTTGGATAAAGAACATAGAAATATAATTTATAGGGAAAGATTTAATGTATTTAAATAAATATTTGAAATAAAACAATTATGTACTTGTTAATCTTTTATTTGTTTATAAAAATTAAAAATATATAAAAATATATTACAATACATCTTTTTTAAGAATCCAAGAATTATGAGTTTATCTAATCCTAACCATTTTACTAAAACTTTATTTCCTTTTCGCCTTAAAACTTTTTCAACTAGGTACACGTCAGGATATTTGACCTTTTGTAATTCCTCCTCATAAAAGGCTCCTTTAATTTCTAAATTGTTTTCATCTTTAATTAAATACGTTCTAGGATTTGTTAATTTAAACTCATATATTTTAAAAATTTCATTTGACCAATTAGGAGTGTAACCCTTTGTAAAAGCCTCTCTTTGTTTGCTAATTCGGACATAGTCTCTAATTTTAAATTTTGATTTTCTAATATCAATTGTTTTCTTATATGTATAAGATGATGTCAGAATTTCTTTTTCATTGTCTTTATTGATTTCAGATGGTTTTTTTCCAGTAGTGGAATGAACTGTATTATTATAGGTTTTTACAATTTCGTGTAAAACGTCTACCCATTTATAATTTCCACGTAAACTAAACTTTTTCCACATTAGAGTTTTTATGGTTCTATTTACGCTCTCCACGACACTATAACATAAAGTTAAAAAAAAGGAAAAAAGGTTCGATCAAAAAAATTTCTTTTCAGTCTGCAGTTCAAAAAGCTAAGAAAGGAATAATCGGAAAAAATATAAAAATTTACGTGTTGCAGCTCAAGATGCGTTGTCTTTAATCAGCAATTATAAAGGAAAAGTAAAAAATCCCACAAATCGAATTATCCCAATTCCAAAATCCGGCTGAGTTTTACCATTAATCCCTCTTTTTGCAGGATTATCTGCTTTAGGAGCACTTAGTGGTGGTGCTGCTGGACTTGCTTCAGCCGTTAATTCGGCGAGGAGCGCTAAAAATAAACTTGAAGAACAAAAAAGACATAATAAAGTTATGGAGCAATTATCTATTGCAAAAGGTTTATTTTTGCTTTCTTATAAACAAGGGTATGGATTATATTTAAAACAAAAAAACTGTTAAAGATGCTGCCTCGCAAACCACTAACTAACATTGATTTAAGAAAGTATGTCAAGAAAATACAAATTCCAAATTTTCGTGGTGTATTTATGCGGAATAATATGCCAAATGTTATCTGTAAATATGAAACATGTATTATAAATTTAGATAATAGTAATGGAGCAGGTACACATTGCACTGCTTATATTAAAAATGATAAAATTATTAATTATTTTGATAGTTTCGGCAATTTAAGACCCCCTTTAGAGAATATAACCTATTTTTTTAGCGATGGCAGCAAGAACAAAATTATATATAATCATAACTCTTACCAGTCTTACAATTCTTCAAATTGTGGTCAACTTTGTTTAACATTTCTTTATAAAAACACACAATAGATAATCTTAGAATCATTTAAGAAGACAATACGTTAGAATGTCGTTCACAATAGCGCTCTCTGCTCAAGGAGCAACGTTGCATGCGGATTTTAACCCTCCAATTTAATTAGATGTTGACTCAGTATATGTTATAGGTTTAACTAATTTTGAAACTTTTAATGCTATTCCAAATATTGATGAAAAAAATAATAAATTTTTCTATGGGGATGGTAACGATTTTATTCAAATCCCTCCCTGAAGCTATGAAATTCAAGATATTAATAAATATTTAATAGAAAAATTTGATAAAATAGGGATTTCGTTTCATTTATTTGCAAATAATAATACTCTACAATCGGTAATTAAGTCTTCTACAAATATCACATTTAAAGAGGGTAGTATAGACAAAATTTTAGGATTCAAAGATCAGGTTATTAGAGGTGATGAAAAGAGTAAACATGCAGATGTTCCTGCAGAAATTATAAAAGTTATTTCACTATGTATCGACTGCAGTATTGCTGAAGGTTCCTACTTGAACGAAAGACCCGTTATTCATCAATTTTTTCCAAACGTCTCTCCTGGATTTAAAATAATTGAAAAATCCACAAAATATTATATATTTTCCTGTAACCGTGAAAGTGATAGACAAAATTACTGTAAGAATATTAGATCAAAACGGGGAAATAGTGAATTTTCGGGACGAAACAGTTACACTTATGGTTATATTATACAACAAAAATTTTAGTATTCCAAATAAAATTGTTCAAAACACATATAATAGGCATAAATTAGTCAAGAAAAACATTAGTAGACGAGTTAACGTTAAAGAGCTAACAACTGCAAATAAAAAGTTTCTGGAGTCTCTAGGACTTAAACTTTTAATATGAATATATTTAATGTTACAGAAAAGCTTTTAATTGATAATTCCCTCATTCGGAAACTCATTCTTATGAACCTTATTTACCCACCAAATTAGGAAATAATGATGAGATAATAATTCCCGTCCATGAAATTGAAAAATACACCCTTCCTTGTGAGAGTTTTCTTTACATAGAAGAAAAGTTAACTAGAGAGGACGAAACAGTTTCTAAAACGTTGAGTTTAATAAATAATGGAATTGCCTTTCTTTTTAAAGAAATAAGATACCAATTAAATGGCGTTACTATAGATTCGGTTAGAAAAAGTTTATCTTTCATCTAATGAAAACGAGTCAACTAAATTACGAAATGCAGGCTGGCATCCTGTTAAAACTCTTCAAACAGGTGCGACCACGACAACAACGGTATCTATCGTCGATGAAAAAACAGGATTTTTTAATGTTTGCATACCCCTTAAAACTTTAATGGGATTCTTCGAAGACTATAAAAAAGTAATACTAAATTCGAAACAAGAGCTCATACTTGTTAGAGATAATACCGATAACATTGCCATTTCAGCCACAGATGACAAGGAAAATCCAAAAATTACTCTTAACAAACTTACATGAGTTAAATATCTTACTTTCGAAAATCACTTTTTAAAAACAATTTATTTCGAAAAAATAAGAATGTACAATTTTGACTAACAGAGTAACTACCTGCAAATGCTCGAAGGTTAACTGCAAGTGAAGTTAATTATTTTACAATTTGCTTTAATATATACAAAAGTGCAAACTAGACAATATTATACAGGGTGTATGACCGGGTGCTTGACCTGTGCGTCACATATCTCCTCCCTCCTTGAGTTCGGAAAACAAGGGTTGACTGGTTTTTCGATCTTCTAATTCAATTTGGATTTTTGGGCAATTTTCGTTTCTTTTGGGTTGCTTCTTGCATTTCCAAATTTTTCTTGAGACATATGCTAGGCTGATAACAATTTATAACATTAAAATTGTTAGTGGAGTAATCCAATGGTTTACTGATACTCCCGGTGTATTTAATGTATGAAATTGGACAGTTGACAGGATCTTCTGTGCTTTATTTAATTCTTCTAAATTTACTTCTTCGAGTTGTAGTTTTTGATTGGTTTTTTCTTGTTGAATATACGAAAATTTGGGCAGGTCTAATACATATTGAAGTTCTATCTTTTTCTCTTTTTCGTATGTTTTGTTGTTGATTTCTATTGAACATGAAGGTATGACGACTATACTGGGTTCTTTAACTTTATAGAGTCCCCGTTGGCATTTGCTTTTTATAATTGTCTCATTGAATGGGATAATCAGGATCTCTTCTCCATTGAGACGCTGAATTGTTGTTTTCTTATAGTGGATGTCGGTTAATGGACATTCGTTTTTCGTTGTGGTTAGCAGCTTGTAAAGGCAGGGTTCATCTTTCGATAGTGTGTTTTGTTTGCAGATGAAGATGTCTTCTAATTGCGGACATTCTTCTGTTGTGGTCCAATAGTCTTCTTTCGTGAGCAGTATGTAAGGGTTATTTAGGGATATAGTTTGGTTAAGGATTGGAATAAGGTATATTTTATATAATACAAATTGTGTGGGAAGAACGATTGGTGTGTGTGAGTTGAGAAGTTTTCGGTTGTATTAGTGTTAATTATTGTTTCGTTGCATTTTTCTAATAGATGCTGTATATTATACAGGCAGTTTTCGATTTGTGTAAGATTTATGTGATAGAGAGATGTGTGTTGTGTTGTGGAAATGTATGTTTGTCCTAGGGATAAAGGAAGGATAGGATTTTTAAGTCCTTTGACGTCTAAGGTTGTAACGATGGGTAATACCAGAAGTAGAAGGAAGTGTCTCATTTGAAACAATTAGATGTTGTGGTTTAAGTATGTTTTTGTGAATGTTTTTGTTTTGAGTAGAAATAACATTTTCTCGGTCCACTATTGGGGTATTTACTTTTTTATACTTAGGATGTTCTTTTAATTTTGATTTTTGTGGGAAAGTTTTTGTAAATAACGGTTTTTGGGAATCGATCGGAATTTCGTCTTGTCGGTTTTTATTGGCTTTATCTAGGTTTGATTTTTGTTGGGAGATTAGTTTTTCGTGAATTTCTTGATTCATTATTTTTATGTTTTCCGAATGTTCTTGCATATATTGGGATAATTTTTGTTCTTCGGAAAGCTCTAAAGGATTTTTATAATCGAATTTGTTTCGGACAATTTGAAAAGGCGTATATTTTAGAGCACTATGATTAGAATTATTATATGATAAAATTGCATAGTTCATTAGTGTAATAATGTTTTCTTTCGGTTTTTTGTCTTTTATTGTGAGGATGGTTTCATTTAGTGTTGAGTGTAGTCATTCTATAGGACTATTTGAATTTGGGTTGTGTGGTGTACAATAATGAATTTCTATCTGATGAAGAGCGCATAGGTTTTGAATAATTTCATTTTTAAAAGCTGTGCCATTATCGGTAGTTATTTTTCGGGGTAATCCGTAATGATAAAAATAAATTAGTAGTTTATTAGCGATTTCTGTGCTTGTTGGAGTAAGTAAAGGATATGCTTGTCCTAATTTTGAAAAGCTATCAATTAAAGTTAAAAATGAGGTATTATGTGTTTTATATACGTCTATGTATATATGGTCAAACGGTTCATATCCTATGGGTGTGGGTTTGAATACTAACTTATTTGGATGTCTTTCGTATTTAGATTTTTGACAGATTTCACACATGTTTATGTATGTTTTTACGTCGTTTTCTAAGTTTGGCCAATAGAAATTTTTCTTTAATGCTATAATATTCTCTTGTACACCTCGATGCGATGTTTTTGTCTCGTGGTAGTATTTTATTTTAAGTTGTTGTTCGTCAGTGTCTATTATATCTTCTAAAAGAGTATTTGATATATACAGTGTGAACGCATTATTTTAAAAATATTTTTGGAAGATTTTCAGAACGATTGGTTCGATTGTTTTACTTTTAAAATGTAAACAATAGGTGTTTTTTGGCGTAAAGTGTTCTTTTATTATTTTACAAATGGCTTCTTCCGAAGGGTCGTTATTTAAAAACACATCTGTTCGATGTTTGTCAAAAATTTGCTGTTTTTGTACTTTAATTTGATTATTATTAGAATACTTAAAAATTATTTGGTTTTTATATACATTCAGGGATTTTTGTACATAAGGCGCTCCTATTATTGGATTTTCTACACTAGAATGTTGTGTTTCCAAATCACTAGTAGGCTTTTGTTTTGGTTTAATTACAATATCGGTGATTATGTTTATTTTTTACTTTTAGATTGTTTGGGTATGTCTTTTTCGTCAGCAATTGTGCCTAAGATTTCGTCAAGATCTTCATATGGTAGAGGAAGTATTTCGTCAGGGTCGAAGTTTGGTAATATGGAAAGTTGGTCGTCTTCGATAGGGTTAATTTGAATTCGTGAGAGTGAATCTGGGTTTGTGTTTTGTTTACCTTTTTTGTAGATAATTTCGTAGTCGTATTTCTCTAGCTTTAAGCGCCATCTCACTAGTTTAGAATTAGGCTCTTTGATTGAAAATAGCCATTGAAAGGGCTTATGGTCAGTGATAATTTTGAATCGGGTACCAAAAATATACGGCCTAAAATATTTTGTAGCCCAAACTATTGCAAGTAGTTCTTTTTCAATAGTGCTGTAATTAAGCTCCGCAGGATTAAGAGTGCCTGATGCATTATCTATAGGTAAATCTTTACCTATTGGACCTTGTGATAGGACGGCTCCGATAGCGTAGTTCGAGGCGTCGGTTGTGAGATTAAAAGGCTGAGAAAAATCTGGATGTTGAAGTATAGGGTCGTTCATTAAAATATTTTTACAGGTTTCAAAGCTATTTACAAATTCGGGGGTGTGTTCGACCTTGTGATTCTTCTTTAAACAGTTTGTTAATGATTTAGTTAGGTGGGAAAAGTTTTTTATAAATTTCCTATAATATCCAACTAGGCCCAGAAAAGATTTTATTTCTTTGGGTGTTTTGGGAATTGGAAATTTTTGAATTGCTTCGATTTTTTTTTATGTTTGGTTTTATACCATCGGGTGTTATAACGTGACCCAGGAATTCGACTGTTTTACAGAGAAATTCGGATTTGTCGAGCTGAATTTTGAGATTGTGCTCTCGAAGTCTTTTGAAAACAGCTTTTATATTGCCCATGTGTTCTTGTAGGGATGTAGAAAAAATGATGATATCATCCATGTATACTAAACATATTTTGCCTTGAAGTCCTTTTAGGACGTTATCCATGACTCTTTGGAAGGTAGCAGGTGCATTTTTTAGTCCAAATGGCATGCGAATAAATTCGTAATGTCCGTTTTCGACATTAAAGGCTGTTTTAGGAATGGAGTAAGGGTGCATTTCGATCTGATGGAATCCGGATGCTAAGTCAAGTGTGATGAAATATTGACTTCTGCCGAGTTTATCTAGTATATCGGAGATGTTAGGTATTGGATACCTATCGTCGATCGATTTCTCCTTAATTTTACGGTAATCTATCACAATGCGTAATTTTTGTTTGCCTGAGGCGTCAGCTTTTTTTTGGACTATCCAAACTGGGGAAGACCAAGGGCTAGAAGATGGGCGTATGATACCGTCATTTAACATTTGAGAAATTTGTGTTTGGACCTCCTGTTTATGAATATATGGGTACCTGTATGATTTGGTATGGACGGGGATATCGTCTGTGGTCTTAATTTCATGTTTGATTTAGTGAGTGAAGCTTAATTTTTCATTGGGCTTATGTAGTACATGGGGGAATTGTGCAATTAATTTTTGTAATTCCGATTTTTTTTCGTCGTTCAGGTGTTTTGAACGAATAAGAGAGAAATCACATTTTCCTCCAGAATCTTCGAATGTGTAGCATTCGGATTGAATTTGCTCGATATTAAAAATTTCAAAGTTTTGAGATTGAAAAAATTGGGCTTTTTCTCTTATAGAGTTTGGGTTGAAATGTATCAGGACACTTTCATTGGTAAGGTTTCGAATTTCAAGAGGGACTGAGCTATTTTTTACTGTTAAGAGAGAGGGTGGAATTTCTATAATATTATTATGGATGTGGGGCATAAATATTTCTGTGTCGTCGGGAATATTAGTAGAAATATTTTTTTAAATTATAGATTGTGGTGACACTTCAATTTTTTTAATATTAAAATCGTCACTATACGTTAAAGGTATTTCTACAGTATCTGTATAAAGTTTTTTATTTGTTATGTCTATATTTAGGTTTAGTTTTCGTAAATCTCTTATGCCAATGATACCGTCAAAATATTCGTGAAAATTATATAAAATAAATTCAAGTTCAGTATTAATATTGTATTCATTTAGCAAAGGAATTTTTGCTTTATACTGGGTGTTCGTATTACCTGTGCATGTTACAAGAGTATGTTTTGATGTATAAATCAAGTGTGGAAAATGTTGTTCGGCTATATAGGGTCTGATGAGGGATGTGTGGCTTCCTGTGTCGATTAAAAGTTTTGCTGGTGGGTTTTTCAACTCTATATAAGGAAGCGAGTTTAATTGAAAGCTATTAAGATTTAGGGCGGATTGTTTTCCTGAAAGTGGTTCTGAAAATTTTCGGGGTATATGGGATTATTTTCGTTTTCCTCGAAATTTTCGAGATCGGGTTGGTATTCAGTATTTTCTAAACTTTCGAATACAGGTTCTTCTGTATAATAATTTTCAGATACATCGTTTTCTGAATATACAGGGGTTCCATCTGCTAGGTAAGTTAATTCAGTAAAAACTAGTGGATTCCTTTGATAGTTATTAAAATTTGAATTTTGACGTATAGTGGGTCTTTGTGAATATCTAGTCTGCATAGTAGGCATTCTACTTGATGTGGACATGGGTGTTGGATGACCTGTAGGTTTGTTAGAATTTTCTTTAGAAAATACATCTCTTGGTTTTCCAAAAACTTGTCTGTTTGTTGGAAAATGATGTTGAATTGGCCTATTTTGTATATTTATAGGTTGCGTGGGGAAATTTGGTTTTGGCGTAAAATTATTATTACCAAAACTTGGAAATTGATTTTGGAATGGTCTTGATGTCGCATTATTTGCATTTGGAAAATACGGTGTAAAATTATTAGATATGGGTGTAGACTGATAATTATATGCAGGCTGTGGATTTCATTGGATTTGAATAGGTCTATTTTGTATTGGGACAAACGCGCGGGCATTTATTTGTTGTTCTAGCAAAGAATGGTTAAGTACGATAGAATCTGCATCTTCGATATTTTCAGGATTTCTAAACATTAATATTGTCCGTAATTCAGTGGATGAGTTTCACATAAGAACAGTGACTGCTGTTAATTCGATTTGTTCTATTAAAGCATGTTTTGTGCCAGTACTTAAACTACTATTAGATGCTATTTTCAGACTTATACGAGTTTTTAATATTTTGATACGTTCTATAAAATCTAAAACACTTTCATTTTTATTTCTGCTTAAAAAGTTTAATTGCTGCGCTAAAACTTGTCTATTTACACGATCACCAAATTTTTGCCTAAGGGCTATTTTAATTCGGGGCCAGGATGTAAGGTCTGGTCTACATAATAAAAAATCACTTGCTTCTTCAACTATTTTAGAACATATGGAAGCAAACACAAATTCTTTAAGAGAGTCATCTGAGGTGCCCTCATGATATCTCTCGTAAAACTTATCTACACTAGCTATATAAAATTCTAAATGTTCGCATCTACCAGTAAAATTCTTTAAGGTATGTGCAATTTCTTTTGCGGCAATAAGCGATGTCATATTTATAACAGAATCGGTAATAGTTATATTAGATATATCACTAATTAAATTTTCGAGTTCGGAGTCTGACATTCAAATCAAATCTTAATATAACGAAAAATAAATTCGCAATTCAAAGAATAATTTAAAATATCAACACACAACAATTTACAAAAAAAATAAGGGGAGGAAAGGAAAGCTCACTTACGATATGTTTTTCTGAATCGCAACTGTGGGATTTTCTTTCTGGTGGTTCGTGAATCTCAGCAAACAGTTGAAACTGACGATCCTCTGGGACAGGGCTTCGGGAACCCACTTTCCAAACTCTGCCAAAAGGTCTTCTGAGATCCTATACTTTTCGACAGTTAAATATCTTACTTTCGAAAATCACTTTTTAAAAACAATTTATTTCGAAAAAATAAGAATTTACAATTTTGACTAACAGAGTAGATCAAAATATAAGAGTTCTAACCACACTACACCACAACTTGTTACGTTCTGGACGTAACAAGTTGTGGTGTAGTGTGGTTAGAACTCTTATATTTTGATCTATCTTCCACCACAGGTTCCAGTGTTAGAACTAACAGAGTAACTACATGCAAATGCTCGAAGGTTAACTGCAAGTGAAGTTAATTATTTTACAATTTGCTTAAATATATACAAAAGTGCAAACTAAACAATATTATAGAGTGGCAGGTGTTCATGATGTCAGCCTGGGTGTATGACCGGGTGCTTGACCTGTGCGTCACATATCTCATGGAATATACCTCATATATCAGTAGGAATTCCTCAAGAACTATCACTAACAAAAATTATAGACAAAAATACTGATATAATAATAGCGTTTAGAAGCTGGGAATTAATTGAATATCCAGAACTATCAAAAACTAATAGACACAATTGGCCAGTTAAAACCTCAACCCGAGTTGAAACCCCCCGTCATCTTATACTTGCATTTCAACAAAAAAAATGGAATAAGAAAAAGAGCAATATGAGTGAATTTAATGACATAGACTTAAAAAACATCAAAGTTTTCTTAAATTCTGAAAGGTATCCTTATAACGATTTCATACTAGATATGAGTAAAAATAAATTCGCTATCTTGTATGAAATGTATTCCAATTTTCGCAATACTTATTATGGAAAAACAGAAGAACCATTATTTGATCCGCTTATATTCAAGAAGGCCCCCATTGCATACATTAATTGTTCTCATCAAAAAGGATCTTTGCAAGTAGGACCTATTGTAATGAGAGTAGAATTTGAACTAAATAAAGACAAAGAAAAAAACACAACAGCGTATTGTCTAATATTATATGATAAAGTTTTTAGTTACAATCCACTTACTAAAATTGTAAAGCAACTGTAAATTAGCTACGCATGCGGGATTTTTACCTCAAAATTAAATTTAATTCCTAAATATAACTTGCAAATAACAAGAGTCAGTTGTTACTGGACGTTTGACAAGAAAACGTGACTAACTGATAATGTCACTTCGAGTAGGAGAGATAGAAACTTTTATCAGAAAATTAAGAAAACTCAAGAAGGATATTGAAGATTACTCCAAAAAACATTTATTTTTAAGAAATTTTCAAAATTAAAAATATGAGGCTAGTATTAGACATTCAAGGTTTTAAGGACGAAAAAAATAAATTTATACCTAAAGAATTGGCAGCTTACGATGGAGATAAAATAGGTCACTATATTTTTAAACAACCTTTTCCTTTAAACTTTCTTTCGCCTGAACAACATAAGCAAGCTATTTAGTTAATGAAAAATTATCATTGTATATACTGGAATTCTGGACATACCCCACTGCATCAATTTTCAGATATAATCAAAGAATTGACGGCGGATACTGAATTTGTTTACGTTAAGGGGAAGGAAAAAGCTGAATGTATAAGAAAATATTCTAAAAAGCCAATTATTGAGTTAGATGAACAACCAGTTTTAATGGCATCCAAACCAAAATGTTTTTATCACTCTAAATCATTATGTATGTGTGCACTTTCAAACGTTTTATACTTGTTTGATAATTTTTTTATGAATGAATAAAAATAATATTGGCTTTATGTACTTTGTTTTATTTAAACTGATTATAACATAACTTTAAAATTATATTGTATTTCTAAACTGTCAATATCAGCAAAAAATTGTTTTCTGTTTTTGTTTTCTAAAAAGTTTTTACACACTTGCACTATTTTTTTACAAAATTCAGCATCTTCTAAATATCTGTGACTTTTCATTAAATCTTGAGCATTCACGTTTTCATCACCAGCAAAAGCTAAATATCTTGAGCAAGCTTCTGACATAACAAACTCTTTAAGCACTTTGGTCACTAGTTTTTCCATCACAATTACACAATTTCCTAGACTAAACCTTCTTGAGATATTGACAAGTAAAAATCTCTTTCAGCTTCTGCCGCTGATATTTCCTTCAAGACTGTTGAATTTTGAACAAATTTTTTTAAACTTATGATATCACTATAAAAGCCTAACTTTATCAGTTCAAGCACAAATTCTAACAAATCAAAAATTTTTAAGTAGTTAACACACAACGATACTGCCTTTGAATAATCTTCTGAAAGTTCGGAATAAAATGAAGAAAAAGATGGTCGAGTTCTCATCTGATGCTCATTAACTTCATATAGTAATTTGTTAAATTCACTATGCAATTCTTGAATTGTTGATGTCAATTCGTTATTTTCATTACTAAATGCCATGTTAACACTGAGCTTAAGTGGTGATTCTTTATATTTAATGTTTCCCCTAGGCTACTATTTTAACAGAGGGGATAACCTTCTGCGGCGAGGCTAAGTTAACGAAGTAGTTTCAATAATTTCCAATATTAGGGAAGAGGAGGAGGAGTAGATGCACAATGAGGAGAAGGGGTAGATGCATAATGAGGAGAAGGAGGAATAGATATAATTTTAAAATGACAGGGAGGAGGAGGAGTAGATGCATAATGAGGAGGAGGAGGCGCTTCTCTACTTAAATAACTACTGACATTATTTCCAAAAATATTCGCTCGCTTGAGAATCTGGGTATTAGTACGAGCTCCTGGGACCCTTTGATTATTTTCATAGTAACTAAAAAGCTAGATGTTGACATAGTAAGAGAGTGGGAACAACAAGAATTTCTGAATTAACTTCCCTCTTTGGCAGAACTGAAAACTTTTCTATCGAGCTGATTTTCTTGATAAGGTGGCCATTCACAAAGGCAAGGTCAAAAAATCATTTGATACTGGCCAAGGTCCAAGCCAAGAACAAAAAAAGGCTAATTTTTGTTGCTATTTATGAAAGCAACAATATTCGTTTTATAATTGTAGTCAATTTTTATCATTATCGGTAGAAGAACGTAAAAATAAAGTGTTATCTTTACAATTGTGCCCCAACTGTTACACAGTGGTCACAATATTCAAAAATGTAGCTCAATGTCTTGCAAAGACTGCATAATTCACTACTCCATCCAAGTAAAAATGTACAAACCAACAATAATGAAGTTTTATCTCCAAATGTTAGTTTGGAACCCAAAAATTCTAACCATGAACAAATTGGACTTCATAACCTTTCGTACCAAGAGCAAGTTTTGATGTTCAGGGTAACAAACATATAGGTAGAGCCTTATCAGACAATGCATTCATGTCACATTTTATATCACAAGAATTGGCAGATAAATTAGGCATTGGATTGAACATAATAAACTCATCAGTTACTGATATTGGTCAAAATCATTCAAGTATTAAAGCTTGTTGTAAGATTCAAATAAAGTTATGTCATTCAAATTACAAGGCAAATCTAAATCGTCTAGTTATTTCACAAATTACTGGAGAACTACCCAGTAGTTATTTCGATCCGTTAAATTTAAATATTCCCCCACATTGTGAGCTAGCAGATCCTACGTTTTACGAGCCAGAACAGGTAGATCTTCTTATTGGCGCAGATATCTTTTGGGATTTGCTTTATAATGAAAAGATTTCTCTTGGTTTTAATAAACCTTTCGTTCAAAAAGCAAACTAGAGTGGTTTATTTCTGGACCATTGGGAATTTCTAAATCCAAAAGTTCATCGTGTCATCTTTTATGGACTTTAGATATTCAAAACGAGTTAGCCTAATTTTGGGAAATCAAGGAATTACATTTACATCCTATTCTTTCAGAAGAGGAAACACAGGCTGAAAGACTTTTTTGTGAAAATGTCCAACGGGGAAAATGTATTGTATCTATTTCTTTGAAGAATAGTCCAGAAGTTTTGGGTGATTCTCAAATTCAGGCAACTTACCAGTTTTATTCTTTGGAGGGTAAACTTTCAAAAAAATCAAACTTTAAAGATATGTATATTGATTTTATGAAAGAGTACCAAGATATGGGACATATGATACCTTTTACTCCTTCCAATGACCAACCTACGTTCTTTTCTCTCCATCATGGTGTTCTTAAGGGAGATAGCTCTACAACAAAGCTTAGGGTTGTTTTTAATAGTTCAGCTACTTCGTCATCCGGCTTTTCTTACAATTCTATTCAAATGGTAGGCCCTGTTGTCCAAGACGACTTGCTGTCTATTATGCTACGATTTAGATAACAGCAGTAGGTGGTTTCTGCCGATATATGCAAAATACATAGGCAAATACTGGTCAAAGATGAATTTCGCATTTTGCAGTTGATTTTTTGGAGTGCAGACCTCAAGGATGAGCTTCAAGTATTTTCTCTAAATAGCTTGACATATGGCACTGCAAGTGCTGCCCTTTTGGCACACAGTTAGCACTTGTGAATGAATTCTCAAATCCTCGAGCTTCTCAAGTCATAATCAAGGATTTTCATGTTGACGATTTGTTTTCTGGTTCAGACACATTTGATGAAGCAGTACAGTTGTGTCAGGATGTCTCCTCTATTTTAAAATCAGGATGTTTTGATTTAAGAAAATGGAAATCGAATAGCAAGGATATTATAGAGAAAATTAAGGCCTCAGAATCCAGTCAAGATTCATATTTCTTTGGATCCTTCAAAGCTAGTAAAACGTTAGGCATGCTTTGGTCGTGTGAGTCAGACAAATTTGTTTTTCATATTTCCTTGCCACCTTCGGTAAAACGAATTACCAAGCGTGTCATATTATCTGAGGTTGGAAAAATTTATGATCCTCTGGGTTTAAAGTAAAAAGTACCTTAAAATAGTGTGAAAACCTTGTATCCGATAAACTAAAATTCAAGCTAACACATAGTAACCCACAGTTATCTAAATTGTATTGCCTTCCCAAAATCCATAAACCTTTGAAGTCCATGAGACCTATTGTTTCAGCTGTTGGATCACCAACATACAATATTTCAAAATGGTTAGTAGAAGAATTCAGCAAATTAAATATCTCGTACGATATCTTTGAGGTTACTAACTCATTAGAATTCTTAGATAAAATTAAGAATTTTCACTTAAAAGCCACTAGGTTTAGAGTACCTAAAGGAACTACTTGAATTCAATAATTTAAAGAAAGAAATTATTGATGAATATTTAGAGATGCGAGTCGCGAATATTTCCATCCGAACATTGGCGAATATTGCGAATATTTTGGAAATATTCGCTCTTAAAGTTCGCGAATATTCGGAAGAACTTTCCACCGAAAGTTCGCAATTTTATAGCGAATATTCGCAACTTTACCAAAACATCAAGTTTATCAATACTTTTGCCATAACATGCCTATGCGCCAAATTAAATGTTTTTAGAATTAATGTATTCCTTCCCGATTTCCGATTATTTTCGATCGACGGTCGTATTGTTATTGGATGATAGCGATGGCCCGTATCGTATCTCTCTTACCGTTTCCGAGATCCCAAGGGTACGTCTCAAATTTGTAACACTATATTTAGGAATTCATGTTAATTTGTTTTTTTATTTGTTTTTATTTAATGTTCAGATTTATTTGGTTAGTTTGTATGTTCCTATATGTAACTATTTATTTTAATTAACACTATATTTATGAATGTATGTTAATTTATTTTTTATTTGTTTTTATTTATTGTTCAGAGTTATTTAATTTGTTTGTATGTTCATAGTTGTAACTATTTATTTCATTTATGCATGTATGTATCATACTTAAACATATTTATTTTATATTTGAGGTTAATATTAAATTATAGTAAGTACTTAAAAGTGGTGTTAATCGATAATATGCAAACATATAAACATGATTTTTATAGAAATTGTTCTTTTTTATGTATGTATATTATTTAATATACAAAATTTTTACATAATCTATCCCAAATTACAAAGTTTCCGAATGTTTCTATATATTTCCATAAATTACCGAAAGTTTCGGAAATATTCGCAACTTTCGAAAGTTTCCGAAATTTTATCATAGAGATGTATGTATTTGCTTCTCACAAAATTATGTATGAATCAATTTTTTTTTTCAGTTCAACAATAAATATCATAAATTTGAGGGAACTGCGATGAGCAATTGCTTATCTCGGTTCCTTGCAAATTTGTTTATGGGTAGAGAAATCCAATTCAAAAAAGAACTCAAGTATTTCCCAAGGGTGTGGTATAGATACGTAGACATATATTTGCTATTTTTGATACTAAAACAGAACATTTGGACACTTTCTTAGAAATATTAAACAATAAATATCCTTCCATTAATTTTACAAATGAAAAGGAGAACAATGGGCGACACGTTAGTTACTAGAAATAACGATAAATTAGAATTTGATATTTATAGGAAATTTACTAATACTGATAGTTATATAATATTCGACTCATTCCATTGCCGTCAACACAAAATGGCAGCAATTCATTTCTTAACTCACAGGTTATTCAATTTTCCATTAAGTAAAGAACGTTTTATAATGAAATGAATCGGATTAAAAAATAGCTAAATGTAATGGATATAATGATAATTTTGTACATAAATTAGTAAATAGACATAAACATAAAAAGATGTCACTACTCATCAAGCACCTGAGGCTCCCAATAAGTTCATACTAATCCCATATGATCCCAGATATATGAGAGGTTTAGAAAAAGTATTTAAAAATGTAGGTTTTAGAGTAGCATACAAAATGGAGAACAGTTTGAAAAATCTCTTTGGAAACCCTAATTCAAGTTGACTTGAAGGAGAGGAGTGGCACTTATAAAATTAGCTGTAAAGACTGCGATCTAAAATATCTTGGGCAAACTAAACGCTCTATAAACATTCGTTTTAAAGAACACATGGCACATGTAAGATACGGAAGAACAGAAAAGCCAAGCGTTGCCCAACGCTTTGGAAAACAATCACCAAATAGGAATAAATAATCTTAAGTTAATTAAAAATGTATCTAATAATAGATTTTTGGGTGCATTTGAGAGTATAGAAATAGTTAAATGTGGTAAGAAAGCACTAAATAAAGACAGAGAGCCTATTCCCTATAGTCTCCTCTGATCATGCTGACTTGGTTAGCGAAACGCGCGTCCAGAATGTAACAATTGTGGTGTAGTGTGGTTAGAACTCTTGTATTTTGAACCAACTTTTCAACCAACGTTTATTTGCCGTTTATAAGTAAACAAGTAGGTGGCTCAAAGATTATTTTATTTCTATGGATATTCAAAGTTATACTGTCCTCAGGCAATAAGGACAAACCGCTATTGGGTTTTCTATTGTTCTTTGGCCAAGCTAGTCGACCGAAGACGACGATTAGCGCCAACGATTATGAAGGTTATAAGAATGGTAAATAGAATTCGTGCACACTACTTCTCCAAAAAAAATAGCGGAATGTATGAAAATTAGAAGGGCAGAAATATTTTTTTGGCTTTTGTTTAATTTTGACCGCTTCCTCGGCATCTGAGGCATAAGCATCCTATATTGACTCTAAACCTTCTTCATATTGCCCATCAAACCCCCTTTTCATCTAGACGGTGGCCATGGCTTCGACTCCGCAAAATGCCTTCAAAGTTACCCTTTTTTTATTTTTTAAGCGACTTTCTACGAGTCTGACTTCGAACGTCAGAAAACACGAATTTCAAAATTTTCCAATCCAGAAAGAGAAATATGCGCATAGTAACAATAGCCGCGTACGGCTGTCGACACAAGAACATGAACTAGTAAAACTGTGGTATTAATTCAAGGTGGCTATACAAAATTGCGGCCAAATAAATTTTTTTTAATCTGAAAAAATCACCCTCTCAGGTTTTACATATCTTCTCGTTTTAGTGTCTCTAGAACCCAAAAAAATATGTTTTTTTTTTTAAATTCCGTAGATCCGTATGACGGTTTGTCTTCTGTCAGTTCGCGGCAAAAACTACTCATCATACTAAGTTTAAATTTCAATTAAAAATTAAGGCTTATATGGGAATGACCTGGTCATATTTTGGTAAAAATCCCATATGCCGGAACAAGATGACGGCCTAATGAAGCGTTAAATAAATTATTATTTAAAAATTAATTATCTAATTTGCACAAAAATCACGTATTATGTAGGAATCAACTGGAAAAATTTTGGTACAAATACAAGATGACGGAACAAAATGGCGGCTTAATAAAATATTTAAAAATTCAGCCTGAAAGAACTACTAATAGACCGATTTCAAATTGTTTGCTATAAATAACTGTGGTATATAGATGAACTAGTAAAATTGTAGTACTAATTCAAGATGGCGGAACAAAATGGCGGTCTAATAAAATATTCATCACTGTGAAAAAAAATTTATACGTCGATCGGTCTGTCGGTTTGTCTGTCATTTTGCGACATAGCTTAAAAAATACTCATCAGATTAATGTCAAATTTTAGTCAAGAATTAAGAGTCATATGGAGATGACCTGGTAATATTTTTCCAAGATGCCGGAACAAAACGGCGGCCTAGTGAAATGTAAAAAAAATCTAATTATCCTATTTCCTCAAATTTTGCACAAAAATGAAATGTTACCTAGGAATGAATTGATAACATTTTGGTATAAATATAAGATAGCAAAACAAAATGGCCGCCTAGTCAAATTGTATGCAAGCATTAAGTGTGATATAGAGATAAACTGGTTAATTTGTGGTAGGAATTCAAGATGATGGAACAAAAAAAATCTTATTCAACTGACTTTAAATTTTTCCGAAAAATTAAATGTGGTATGCGGATAAACTGGTACGAATTAAATATGACGTAACAAAATGGCGGTGTATGTCTATGGAAAAACAGCTTATTGAATTTATTTTAAATTAAGCCCAAAAACCAAGTGTGCATTGATAGAAACTGATAAAATATTGGTAGGAATCTAACATGATGAAACAAAATGGCGGCCAATAAAAATGTTTGAAAAGATAGTATACACGTGTTCTTAAATGATTATGTACTGACCTAATTGGGTCGCACTTTACTATTCCTAATAAAAGGAAATATTTATAACGAGGGAGTTCCTGGCAAAGGAAACTTATCGATTTTTATAATTATTTTTTTTATATTTAGTTTGTATATATTTTCTACCGTTTTTACTGGATCACAACTATTATTCAGATTAAAACCAATATACATCTTTCATCTCCACATCTTTCTTTCAGATCAAACATATGTACATACACGCAACCAAAACCACTTCTTCAATACTCCAGTATACCATTTTTTAAATTTTGTTTGTTGTTAGTTTATTTATAACTAATTTATTTTTTTATTTTTTGTACGTTTATTTACATAAACTATAAAAAAATCAAGTATGACATTCATTATTTTCCTCCATAAAAAGTATGTTTTTATTCTAGGAAATGGAATTTTACCGACTTTTTAAACATTCAATTAGGCCGCCATTTTATTTATCCATATAGGTTTAACAAAATTTTACCAATTCATACCCGTTTCTCTGTTGATTTTTGGCCAAAATTCCAACTTAAATGGAAAAGTAGTTTTTTGATGCTGATTTTTTAAATATTTAAGGAGGCCGCCTTTATATTTATCCATAATGGCAAATTTTAACTAGTTTATTCCTAAGAACTGGGTTAGTAGTTTTTTATTAACATTGTTTTACATTTTATTAAGCCACGATTTCGTTCCGTCATATTGAATGTTTACCAATGCCTATTCCCATGATCCTTAATGTTTTAACAAGATTTGAAGCCCATTAAACAAGAAGTTTTTTAACAATGCCGTGAATAGACAGACAGACGGAATCCAGAAAACATGTTTTTGGGCATCTGAGGACCCTGAAGTTTTCACGATTTTTTTTTTATGATTCCAATTAGTGCTTCCCTCTTACGAGGAAAGTAATAATTCCGGTAAATATCTTGAGGTCATGAAATTATAAAGATCGTTGTTATAAATTTCGCCTTTTGTTTAAATCAGATAGATTAAAAAAACTATAAATCTCAAGTCGAGAAAGCTATTAGCGCACATATCAATCAATATTATGTTTGCAGTTTTAACTACATGGCGACAAAAGGCCACTTTCTAGAAAAATATTAGATATTTATTTTCTTGTTTTGTGAGTACACGGGTACCAGTGTTTGAAAGATCATTAAGTTTTTCTTTTTAAATTGCCCTGCATGTAACCCTAGTCAGACGTTGCATCTACTACAAATTTATGGTGGGTAAAATTGGAAATCGCAAAAGACTATACGAGTAGCTGAAAATAATCATATTTATTTTTGCCTCATCATCTTAACGCAATACACTCGCTAATTTTTTCGTGGTCAATTTAAGCGAAATGTAAAAAGTAATTAACTGTAAACCTCACACTTCGGATCATTAGGAGCGATCACAGAACACAAATGTTCTATTCGCCCGCCCATTTGCCGTATGATAAAGTGACTTCTTGGCAGAAAGTTGTAAGCTTGCTGGAAATCTCATCCGGTAGATGGATCGAGAAAAACACTGCAACGAAGCGCACGATGTGCCACATCATTTGTCAGGGAAATTACATGCGATGGTGAATACAAATATCGTATGAAAAATTACTTTCACCAAGATGCCAAATTCCTTATTTCTAAAATAATTTTCTACAATATGAAATATTATCATATAAGACGAAATTTTAAATAATGCTTTAATCTTATAGTTGAACGACGGCGACACGATAACATAGGTCATAACTAATACTGACATAATACTAACACAACAACTGACTAAATAGGAACGAGGCAGACGAACAAAATTACTCTAATCAAAAATTGCTGTTACCAGTTTCGAGTCCGCATATACAATGTTTATCGGTCAAATAGGACGACACTAAAAATGGGTGATAATAAAAATAATATTTGTTTAGGTAGGGTGTTACTTTAATAACAACAAAAATTTTTTAAATGTGTTCAGATTATTTGTTGCGTTGACAAAAAAAAATCTTTTTTGGCTTTTTATTTTTATTCAGTTGCGAAAAAGCCAAAAACGATTTTTGTTTGTCAACCAAAAATGTGTTAGGACAAGTCTCTTACTGTTTCAAATTGTCAAAAGTTTTTAATAAGAGTAGGTAATCAGATAGACGAATCATTTTTAACAGTAACTTATGTTATAAAGATAATATAAACTAGGGGTTCTACTGCGTTAATAACTAAAAAACTAAAACAATGAAGCAAAAAATGATGTTTTTTAGTTAACAGGAGGATTTTGGTTCTACCTTAGTTATTTTTTTTTTAATATTACAAGTTTGGACCATATAATGCTACATTTTTACTAATTATTATTAATATTTTATAATTATTAAAATATATTTACACTTAAGGAATATCATTTATTTAATGGCAATATAATCGAGATAACGTGTGAAACACTTCATAAAAGTATGTCTAAAGAGAGAAAGTTATAGATTTATCAGACGCAAAATGCCACTTTGTCCCATAGTGTACCCTCTTTATTTCTTTGGTGGACAAATTGAATCAGTTGTAATCGCCTTGATCAATTAGTGAGTAGTAGTTTAACCGATTATAACATTTTTAAAACTTGTCAAAAAAAAGGATTTTCTTGATGAACGACACCAGTGGCACTCAACATATGGCTTACCACTGTTGCTTTGTCCTATGCAACCAATGGTAGGGATGTTGTTTCTGCCATGTACTCATAGTATGAACAACATAAAAGTAATAATAGCTAGTTTACCAAAGCTACTGCGACTAATTTAATTGCGATTGGAAATCAATATTGTACGAGTGTGGTAGATCGGCACGTCGCGGCGTCGTTATGGTACTGGTAAGTCTTACGGAGCTGTTTGTTAAAACAATAAAATCTGATGATAACCGTTCGAACATGCTGATTCCTAAAGCCATATTAATATATGTTTTTTCGTGAACGATGTTAACAACCTCTAACTGAAAATGTAACCCAAAATAGGAATGAGGTTATTGGTTCCTCATTTTTTGAACCAGCAAACCCTAGCGTCTCTGAAAAGAGGATACATTATCAAAAAACGGATTATAATATCAGATCAGTAAGAAGTAAAATCGATCAACTGGAAGCATTTGTATGTGATAAAAAAATCAATTTGGTCTGCCTAACTGAAACGTGATTGACTGAGGAGGAAGCTAAATGTTTTAGTTTAACCGGTTATATCTTGGGAGAAGCTCCATCACGCAAATGTCGTAAGGGGGGCGGGACAGCTATATTAGTTAGCAACTCAAATTTAAATTTGATAAAATAGATAAATTCTCTTATCTAAACCTTGAAGAAACAATAGAGTTTAGTTATATTTTATTAAAACCTTACAGTATTTACTTATTTGTTATTTATAGGGCTCCTCTGGGCAATTTTGGCTACTTCTTGTCTGGAATGGAGAATATTTTGGAAAATGTTGGTGCGGGTGAAAAGCATATTTTATCAATCCTGGGATTTTATACATTCGGATAATGGTGTAGAAATAAAATTTAATATGTTTATGGAACAATTAGAATCGGCTTACTAAGAATTATTTCCCGAAAAGAGGTTTGTAGTTAAGTCTGGACAGGCTAACCGAGTGCCTTGATTTAAAGAGGTGCTTAAGGGTATGAGGGATCATTTGTGTCTTCTAAGCCAAGCAGTGAAACAATATAGTAAACCAGGCGATAGGGAAGAATTAAGAAGGTTTCAAAAACACTACAAAATCTGTATTAAAGAAGCCAAAAACGAAATGATAACTTAAATAATTAAATCAGCAAAAAACCCTATTAAATGCATTTGGAATGTTGTGAGCTGACAAAGAGGTCATGGGAAAAATATTTCAACCACTAACACTGAAATTTTACTAGAGGAATTCAATGAGTTTTTCACAACAAATGGCCACGATCTTATAAAAAACATTCCTCAAAATGGATTTGACCCTCTCAAAAACGTAAAAAGTTTGAATGGTCCCTTATCATTCTTAACATCCTTTTCATTTAATGCAGTAAGCTTTAACATGGTGAGAGAGGTAATTGATGGAATCAAAAACAAAAACAGTTCTGATATCTTTGGAATCACAGTGGCAATATTGAAAGCAATTAAAAATATAATAATTGTACCTCTTACCAAATTAATTAACCTTTGTTTTAAAGAGAGTAGCTTTCCTGGGGTGCTCAAAAAGGCTGTGGTTGTGCCTATTTTTAAGACAGTTGACAAGGTTCTGGTCTCAAACTACAGACCAATTTCTCTTTTACCTATAATATCAAAGGTAATTGAGAAATGCATGCTAATCAGATTACCACATTTTTTGAAAGTAATAACCTATACACTAAAAGCCGGCATGGTTTTAAGGTAGGAAGAAATACAGTTCAGCGCGTAATGAGTCTTGTCAACAGTATTATGGACTCATTCAACAACTTAGAGTACAACTCTATTTTGTATTGTGACTTGAGCAAGGCCTTTGACTGCGTATCCCACGAGCTGGTCCTGAACAAGTTAAAGTATTATAAATTTAGTGAAAACAGCATTAAGGGTCGGTGGAGTGTCGTCAATGAGGAGAGTTGATGATGTTGGGGTACCACAAAGTTCGGTCTGTGGACCTATCCTTTTTTTAATATTCATAAACGATCTACCCCTGTGCGAGCAAGATTCAGAATACACTCTCTTTGCTGATGATACAACTCTATCTTGCTCTGGCAAATCATTGCAGGATGTAGGGGAGAGGATTGGTGGTGGGCGGTTGAGGGCTTAGGCTTGGTTCAATGCAAATTAGTTGTTACTTAATGGAGATAAGACCCAGAAAATGACTTTTGCCCTGAGGGACCTTGAGGGTGTAAATGTGGATGTTACTGATGTTAAGTTCCTGAGGATATATATGGATGCTTGATTAAGGTGGGATACTCACGTTGGTAATCTCAAAAAGGCTTAACTCCAGCCTTTTTGTTCTCCGGAATTTGATGGGATCGGTGAGCCTCCATGTTGTTAGAATGGCATACTATGCGCGCTTCCATTCTGTTATGTCTTATGGCATAATATTGTGGAGGTGCGCATCGCATGCAGAATATTTCGGCTACAAAGGCGAGCTGTTGGCTGGATTGAAATACAGAGATGATTGCAGAAATGAGTTTCTTCGCTTGCATATTCTCACGCTTCCTTCTGTATTTATATTGGAAAGTGTCCTTTACATAAAAAAGAACATATGCGAATACACGCGACATCAGGATATTCATTCTTAGAGTACCAGGAATAGAGATAAGCTTATTGCCTCCTATTGTAGACTGAAAAGATGCCCAAAAAGACTAGATTTTATTGCAGTAGAGCTATTTTACAAACTACCTGCCGGTATAAAGGAACTCCCCTTTTATAGTTTTAAATACAAAGTGAAAGAGCTTCTAATTGGGAAGTCCTTTTACAGTATTGCTGAATTTTTAAATTATAGTTTCTATTTTTTTGTTAATAATTTTCTCCTCAGAAGCCATTTTTCGAAACGTGTTGTATTTTTGTTAAATCTTAAATGTTTTGAATGTAATTATGATTGTAAATGTTTACATTGGTGGTTTACTGCTGGATAACAGTTATATTCTCTTATATATATATATTTTATTTTACTAAATTTTAAAGTTTTTTTGAGTCAAATTTTAAGTGTTAGTATTTTAATGTATAGTTTCTATTTTTTTGTTAATAATTTTCTCCTCAGAAGCCATTTTTCGAAACGTGTTGTATTTTTGTTAAATCTTAAATGTTTTGAATGTAATTATGATTGTAAATGTTTACATTGGTGGTTTACTGCTGGATAACAGTTATATTCTCTTATATATATATATATATATATATTTTACTAAATTTTAAAGTTTTTTTGAGTCAAATTTTAAGTGTTAGTATTTTAATGTAAGATAATAATTATATATTTTTTGGTTCATGACATAAATTGTTGTGTTCGCGTTAAATTTAATTATACACGCTATATTTAAAAAAAGATAAGAAAAATAACTTTAACATTTAGTTCTTATGATTAAACATTTGGATAACTAGTAGAAATTAGATAATACGTACATTTTATATCTTTTAACTGAGACAAATTTTCAAGAATTGTTTAAGCGCTGTTGGCGATATAATTCTTAACATGGGTAAATTATTGACGATAAATGTAAATAATATATTAGATATCTTAAGATCCTAACACATGATAACAAGGAAACCTTGTTGCCTTTGTACTCGTTCTTTTATTTAAAAAAAAATGCCTATTCAGAGATGCGTTTTATAGGTTCTTAAAACTGCATCACTGTTTTATTTTTTTACTAATGCACTAATAACCCCCATTTTCCCAATTGGGTATGCATACTCCATATATGGTGATATGCATGTATAATTTTGCTGCACATGTGCTCAATTAATAACATAAAAACGTCGATTAATTTTATATTAATAACCACGCAATGAAAGTCGTTATAAACATATTTTATATAGTAATTTAGGTTCGAATTCCAAGCAAAGAATAGGGCAGTTCATCAATTTAATTTTTTTTTAATTTTACATGCGGTGGTAAATACAAATATAAAAAAAATTCTTTCACAAGATTGCGAATTCCTTATTTCGAAAACAATTTTCTACAATATGAATTGGCATTTTCAAATTTTAATAGAGATCAATTATCAAAAAAACTAGCTGATAGGATATTAAGTATATTATATCTTAAAACTGATTTTTATGTCCGTCATTAGCCAACTTTATTTTTCGTTTAAAAATCGACATTTTTTGTGGCGCTAAATTATAAAGTAGCCACAACAAACGCAAAGAAATCCAATATTTATGATAGTAAGCTATGGTATTCGGTTGCCTGTATACTGTTCCCTTTTTTACTTCCTTCGTAAAAGAGAAGTATTGTAATCATGAGAAAATAACACATTTCAGCCTAAAAAACTACTTAATGGATTGACTTCAAATTGTGTGCTATAACTAATTGTGGTATAGGAGTCGACTAGTTAAATTGTGGTACTAATTCAAGATGGCCGAATAAAATGGCGGCCAAATAAAATGTTTGTAATTGTAAAAAAATCACCAGGTTTTACATATCTTCACGTTTTAGCGTCCCTAGATGCCAAAAAATATGTTTTATTAATTCCGTCAGCCGGTCTGTTGGTCTGTCTTGATTTCTAATTTTGATCAAAAATTAAATGTAGTAAAAATCTGGGATAGTGAAACAAAATGACGATTTAGTGAAATATTTAAAAAAATTATTATTATAAAGCTTCTTTTCCAATTTATTTCAAATTTTGCACAAATGAAATATTATGTTGCAATCAACTGGTAAAATTTTGATATGAATCCAAGATGACCGAACAAAATGGCGGCATAATAAATTATTTAAAAATTCAGCCTGAAAAAAATAATGGATTGATATCAAATTGTGTGCTATTAATGATTGTGGTATAGGGATCAACTAGTAAAATTGTGTGACTAATTCCAGATGGTAAAACAAAATGGTGGCCAAATAAAATGTTTGTAATGGTGGAAAAAATGACCCTCTCAGGTTTCATACATCTTTTTACAGTATTTTTTCTCAGGACACAAATATGGATTTTATAACCTGCTTGAAACCCATATCATCAGTCTTAATCTACTCCGTTGGTCCGCAGATATTTCCCAGATATTGAGTTTCTAAATGGTTTTCGTTAACGAACCTCTTTTTGTTATGTTAAAATGGTGTATTATTTGGGATTAGGACTCTGCGGACCAGCGGAGTAGGTAAAGAATAAAGTTGCGAAACGTCGGCAATTTAAAGACACTTTAGTTTTTTTACTAGATCCTAACCCAAATAACATAAAAACAAGGGGATCGTTAAGGAAAACTATTTAGAAACATAATATCTCGGAAATACCTGCGGAACAACGGAGTAGATAAAGACTGATAATATGGGTTTCATGCAGAATATAAAATCTGTATATGTGTCGTGAGGATGTAATAATAAAGTTCCGAAACGTCGATAATTTAAAAAACTTTTGTTTTTTACTGGATCCTAACCCCAAATAATACACCAATCTAACATAATAACAAGAGGATCGTTAACGAAAATCATATAGAAGGACTTTTCAGCGTCCTTTAAAAAAAAGTTAAAAAATTATTACTAAAAAGCTAATTATCCAACTTACCTCAAATTTTGTCCACAAATTAAGTGTTACATAGAAATGAACTGGCAACATTTTGATATCCAGTCCAAATTAGCAAAATAAAATAGCGGTCTAATAAAATATTTAAAAAATCGGCCTAAAAATATTATTCATTAAACTATTTTAAATTTTTGTGCAAGAATTAAGTGTAATATACAGATAAATTGGTAAATGTTAAAATTTTTTAAAAAATCATTGTAAAGAATCTGGCGCAATTGACTTTTGCAGAAAAATTAAATGTGAAAATGGTATGAATTCAATATGACGTAACAAAATGGTGATATGTGTAAATGTAAAAACTACTATTTTAAATTATGCCCAAAAGTCTAGTGTAGCATAGGTAAAAACAATCTGGTAAAATATTGTTAGGAATCCAATATGATGGGACAAAATGGCGCATAATAAAATTTTTTGAAAAGGTAGTGTATGTAACACTAAAACATATACAGGGTTATTCATGAGAAAATGTCAATACTTCAGGTACATATTCAGGACCAAAAAATTAACATAAAAGTCTATATAAATAAGTGTCCGCAAGGCCTTAGTTCTCGAGATACAGGGTGTTAAAGTTTTTATTTAATTTTCCTATTTTTTAAATAAAATCTATGATAATGTAAATAATGGAGTGAAAATTGATATACGGGGGTTTTTTGGTATGACATATTCGAATCTAATATTAGTATTGCTCTTACTTGTAGGGGGCGCCACCTACATGTCTTTCTACTCCTTCGAACATTCACAACTTTTTGGTACAGTCTTGTATTACAGTTTTGAGTAAAACAAATTATTCCCTTGCCATTTCTACGTCAAAAAGGTATACCTGTTAAAAGGAGATACGAGCAGCCGTTTTCGAGATATTTGGATTTAAACAATTTCGGCGCCTGTAATTTTTTATCGCAAAATTTTAAAAGTTTGTTATTTTGTCCAAATTTAAACGCATGTTGGCACAAAAGCTTTGAAATGAAAGACTAAGACATTTTTTTGAGGTGTGTATTCAGTGCCTCAGACATAAACTAAACAAAGGGTATTTAATTTTTATTAAAATTGTTATTATTAAGTTGTTTTTAATAAAATTTAGGTTACGTTTTATAGTTTTCAAAAATTCCACCATTTGCTTCTAAGCACAGGTCAGCTCTATGGTGTATAGCTCGGGTTGCTCTGTGGATACATTCGGGCGCATTTCTTAGTGTTTGTGCTGCGTTTGTTATCCGATCCAATAATGCTTCTCTTGTATTTACTTTAGTGGAATATACCAGTAATTTGAACCATCCCCAAAGACAATAATCCAAAGGATTAAGGTCTGGAGATCTAGGTGGCCAATTAAACGGACCTCCCTGACCAATCCATCGGTTTGGAAAGTTTTGGTTTAAAAAATCTCTTACAAGTAAACTGTAGTGTGTAGGGGCTCCATCATGCTGCAAATACATGTTTTATCTTACATTAAGGGGAACATCTTCTAACTTTTAACATTCCACACCACACATTAATGCTAAATTTATGTTGGAAATTATGTTCTACTGTAGCGTGAGGATTTTCATAGGACCACCGGTGTTCATTGTGAAGATTATTTATACCATCACGCGTGAATCTCCATAATACATAGATATATACCCGGAATTAAAATCTTTATAATATTATGATCTTTAACATATTACTGGTAATGTATGGGAGTTGTCAAAACAAACTATCAGCTCGATGATACCAAATTATATATTAAACTCGTCAATAGTTGGTAACAGCGGTATTATTTGGTACTATAGAGCTGATCAGATAAACTTGATAGTACCACATTACTGTATTTTCATCCGAGTTACATACACTTTCGCAACGATCTGACAATTATAAGTAGGCAAAAATCGAATTCCTAGATTTGTTTACATACATAGTTAGTTACATACAAGTGAGCTAATAAAACTGTATTAATATACTTTAAATGATGTTACTATGAGAATTTCACTGAGCAGTTGATTAAAAACACAAATAGATTTTTTTCTGAATACCACTTTAATTTTCAATATGCGTACTTTCCCTCTAGCAACTCAAAAGTGTCTGAAGTAGTTGTTTTTGGGCGTTTCCTAGAGGTAGTAGAGTAAGTTTTTAAGAGAACTAGGGACAAGAGGCCAATAAAAGTGATAAAAAACTGACAAAGCTGTAAATGGAAATCTGAAATTTCATAAACAAAATAATTTAAAGTATTTTTGGTAAATTCTCGACATGGTTTTTTCTTTTAGTTCTTAAATTTTTAGGTAAGTAAACCATCTTCTTACAAAATTTTAATGCTAAAATTATATAATCTGTTAACAAATTAGGAAGAACTTTTCTTATCTTTAGATTATTATCACAAAAGAAACGAGACGCCTCGAGACGAGAGAAGGTATTTCTAGAGCGAGAGATGGCGTTCTGGGTGATAGGATACGTTTCTCTGGTGTCACGAGACGAGACGAGAGGGGGCATTCTCTCGTCTCGTCTCAACTCCAACCGTGTTATGAGTTGAGTTTCGTGGTAATCTGTCGATGGATCCCAACTCTACTAAGTGACTGAAAGTTGAGATATTTGAGGTTTTAAATGTATAAACACACCTTAACTACATAAATAAATGGAAAACCATATTACAAATTTAAACTACCTGCCTGTCAGGTAGTCGAGAAGATGGGCAGTATATATACGTAGAATTGTTCTCTGTTAGTAGATGTGCTTTAATTAATAGTAAACATTTCGAATTATATCTGTCTTTTTGTTACTGTTTCTTAGCAGCTGCTTGATTCATTATTACTGCTCGTGAGTTCCAACGATAGGTCTCGTGTATACAATTGCTTCTACACTGATATCCAAGGCAGTTAGGCGACTGGTAAAACTACCAAATATTTGATAATTCCAGCCTTATAGCACTTACGAGTGCCGGATTTTCAGCGGGTGGAAAGCTCTCTCAAATAATCTAGTTTCTAAACTGAAAATTGTATTAATTCTTGCTACTGGTAGTAAACAAATATGTGTGAGGACTAATTGAATTTGAAATGACGTCTAGAAAACTGTGCAAAAATTTCAATCCCGGACATAAACAATTTCGAAATTGTTAACAAATTAAAGTTTAAAAAAGTGTTTAAAGAGAAAGAAACTTCCAACAAAAAAGTCATGACCCCTGGAATTCTATATATATTATTAAGAATTTTAATTTAATGTTGAAATACGATTAAATATTAATTTAAACATTTTAAAAAATTATGGAATTATCTAGACTCTTGAAGGAACAATATCCCGCTGAATTTTTTTTCACTGATTTTTGATAAAATTATTGGTTAATCAATTTTTTTAGAGTTTTCGTTTATATTTCAAGTCGGATAAGTATTAATCAAAAGCCACTTAAATTATTTCGCTTCGTGGAGACTTTATCATGACTATACTATATGAGATTATGACATTGCAATATTTTTAATTATGATAACAATTACAAACTATTAGTTAGTAATTATTGAAACTAATAGTTTCTAATAGAACCACATATTATGTAGTTCATTTGGCGGAAAATAAACATTTCATTTAATCGTGAGACGAAATCATGTCTTGAATTGGTAGTGTGGTTGTATTTTATAAAGTTTAGCCTAGGGTAAAATGAAAAAACCCTTTTTGGTCTAATCAAGCTATAGAGGGTATTGTTTTACTCTTCTTCACGACAAACTATAAAGAATACAAAGGTATGTGTTGATGCTTCTAAGAGTATGTTATTTGGTATAGAAAAACTCAAGAAAGTTGGATTTATAATGAAAACAGGTGAAACACTCCACAACATAGAGGATAACCTCGCATATTGTTACTATAACTAAAAAATTATAAAATTAAAATTACATATTTAATGGCAATATGTTTTTGATTTGCCTTAATTTTAATTAAAATTAAGCACCATTAACACATACCTTTGTATTCTTTATAGTTGGTCCTGACGAAGAGTAAAACAATACACTCGAAAGCTTGAATATATAAATATTTTTTATTTCACCTAACCCAACCTTTATAAGCTCTAACCCAACTACCAGTTCAAGGCTGCGACTACCACGCTTCTCTTTATATATATATATATATATATATATATATATATATATATATATATATATATATATATATATATATATATATATATATATATATATATATATATATATATATATATATATATATATATATATATATATATATATATATATATATATATATATATATATATATATATATATATATATATATATATATATATATATATATATATATATATATATATATATATATATATATATATATATATATATATATATATATATATATATATATATATATATATATATATATATATATATATATATATATATATATATATATATATATATATATATATATATATATATATATATATATATATATATATATATATATATATATATATATATATATATATATATATATATATATATATATATATATATATATATATATATATATATATATATATATATATATATATATATATATATATATATATATATATATATATATATATATATATATATATATATATATATATATATATATATATATATATATATATATATATATATATATATATATATATATATATATATATATATATATATATATATATATATATATATATATATAGGGGGGGGGGGGGGGGGGGGGGGGGGGTATATATATATATGT